>CADDXX010000328.1:829857-931570 GCA_902810485.1 Alauda arvensis
AGACGGCGGCGCGTGCGGGGAGGGAGCGGGCGCGGGGCCGCCTTTCCGGCCGCGGCGAGGAGCGCGGGGCTCGCGGCAAGGTGACGGGCTGGGCAGCCTCCCCTTCCCCTTCCCTCCGCCGCGGGCGGCCGTCCCGTGCCCCGCCGGCGGCCCCCGGCCGGGGGTCGGCTCTGCCGTGGGTAACCCCCCTGCCCGTGTCTCCTCTCGCCCAGATGCTCGCGGCGGCGGCAGCCTTGGTGTGCGTGTGTGCGGCAGCCTGGTGCAGCCCGGCGGCGGCGGCGGCCGGGGGCAGACCGGACAGCGGCAATTTTCTGGACGATAAACAATGGCTCACGACCATCTCCCAGTACGACAAGGAGGTCGGGCAGTGGAACAAATTCCGAGACGTAAGTTCTGSTCATCCACCCTGCCGGCAGGCAGCCGCGCCCAGCCCGCTCCCGCTGGTTCCGTTCCTGCAGGGTGTAGGGCATCCCTTGGGGAGCGGGAGCAGGGGTACAGCCTCAACTTTTCCCCCTTCTCCCCGAATTTTAATTCTTAATTGCCCGCGGCACCTCGGCGAGGAGGATGGGGTCCCGCMGGGCAGTTCCCGGTGCGCCGCCGCCGCGGAGCGGCCAGGACCGCCCGGCGTGCCCCGGGCCGTGCGGGGTGCCCGGTCCGCACCTTCGGGAACCAGCGGGCCGGGCCTCAGGAGCCGCTTCCCGCCCCGCCGGGCGCTAGGCGCTGCAGGAGGAGAGCCGCGTTTCACCTCCCTCCTCCCGTTTCCCGCCCCGCTGCAAGAAGAGATGCGGTGGGGGCGCGGGGCCGGGCCGGGGAAGGGGCTCGCCCCGCCGCCGCTCCGCCGGTGCCGCCCGGGACAGAGCCCCGACCCTCCCCGGGCACCTGGCAGTGGCCGGACGGCACCGCCGCGTCTCGCCGTGCCCTGTCAGAAGTGCCGGCAGRGAGGGCGGGGGAGAAGGGGCAGCGCTCACGGCCGGGGATTGCGGTGTCAGGGGTGCGGGGCTTCAGCGCGGCGGTGCGCGGTGTCCGGAGCGCCGTGCTCGGAGCCCCGGAGCAGCAGCCCCAGCCTGACCCGAATCTCATCAGTTACGAAACCTGCCGCTGTAAGGTAGCTCTGTCCTCAGCGTGCTTCCCCTGCGCGCCTAGTTCGGGCTGTGTTTGCTGCGAGTGAAACACAACCTATTTTCAAAAGCCGTTCACACATTCCTTCCAGTGGGAMGGATTTTCTTTGATCATCCAGTATCCTGCGTCCCTTGGGGTCACTTTTAAAAACCCGAATTCTAACCGTGCAAAATAACGTTCTGTTTTCTTTACTATTTAACCTACTGGATTTCTTTGATTTGGTGTAAAGCATTGATTTGGCTTGCAACTTAAGAGGCAACAGGTTTCTTCTTGTTCTACAGCCTGCTGGGGACTGTGTTTGCTGTAGCAAACTGAAGTAAATGTCTCCAGGAAGTCTCTTATTTTTCTGAGACCTGGAGTGTCTTGTGATGCATGTATTTTCTAGCTTTATGTCTGTGTTGCATGTGGGATGCAAACTTGGCTATTTATCTTAAGCAACTAGGAAGGAACTACTAGAGTTGTGGGAGAACTTATTTTCCCAGTAGTTTTTATTAAACAGCATAATTCTGGTGTTAGAGAGCGCTTCCAATCCATAGTTGGATATTTTTGTTTGCCTTGAGTGTCCTAAAAAAACAAAGGTTCATATGAAAAATACCTRTTCTGTATGCTGTGGATTGGGACCTGTGATTTTGGAAAAAAAAAACCTAGCAAAAATCTGGTGCTATAGAAATGTTCTAAGATTAAAGGTTGCAGCTAGAAAACTCCAARATACAAACATCAGTTATGTTTTGTAATTGGGCAAAGTCATTTATGTAAGGACTAACCTGCAAGGCTGAGGAAGCGAAGTGCTCTCTAATGCCCGTCTCCTGGGTGCCCACTGACATGTACTGTAATATTGGATATTAGCCWGATAATTTATTCTGTGACAAGTAGGTGTCCCCAAGGGTTTTAAGAGTGACTGCTTTGAGGAAGTACTGCATACTGATTCTTCTGAGGCAATTTGCAAATATGCTGGCTTATTTTAGCACTGTGCAAGTTTTATAAGGCTGGTGCTTCAGTGAAGAGTATGCTTTCATTTCTTGTGCAGAATGCTTATGTTCTATTGATTGGTACCCAGTCTGGAATATTTATTTAATTTTKCAAGGCTCTCCCTTTAAAGCATGGGTACTTTTCAGTAATTCATAACATACAACCCCCAAAATTGTGTGAATCTACCTGTGCAAGAATGCATTAGAAAAATACCTTGCAAGAATACTTACCAATCATCATACTGAGATATAGCATGGTGAAGTTTTACTGTCCTCCATTTTTATATAATTAGTAGGTTGTATGACTTTAATTTGTTGGCTTTAAAATTAGCAATATGATTAGTGATTCAGGTGTGGCCTCCTAAGGAACAGGACAGCAGCATTTGAAACATGTATAACGTGTTACATGGGTAACTCTCTTGCAGAGTTAAAATCAAGGTATGCAAGGCCTGTGTTTATAATTTTATTCTCTGGTCAAGGTAGGGTTTTTTTGCAGGCATTAAATGCCCTACAGATGTAAGGGTAAGATGGAATTCTGGTGTGAAAAGAAGTATTTAAGGGCTTAACTTAAGACTTAACTGACAAGACTGATTAATGTGAAAGATAATGACCCTGACTTCTGGCTCAGTTTCCTTAGAGTTTTAGATCACAGTGAGAAAGAACAGTCATTCAGAAAGGGAACTCTTACAGAACCTGATAAACTGGGATATGGTATTTTATTTACAAAAAACCAAAAATCAAGCCAACAACCCAAACCTAGCTCTCTTAATATTYTCTAAAATGTCAGTTTTCTCAGTAAGTGTTATTAATGTAAGATTATTAGCTAGGATTTTTTTCCATACTTTGTACAGACAGAACTGTAAATGACTCTTCAATTCTTTTGAAAGGTCTTGATCATTCTGACAAATCTGTTGAAAATACTGCAATAGGTCTGGGCAAGAACTGTGCCTTGACAAGTAAACAGTGGGAAACTAGATGTGTGTTAGAGGCTACCTACCTTGCCACTTCTTTTTMTTGTGCAAAAATTGAGAATGTTCTTGCTTTTAAATAGGATACTTTCCATCTTAAAKTTGGGGGAGATGGGATATGTCAAATATCAACTCCCTTAAGTTGTATGGGCAAGTCAAACATTTTGGGTTCTATACAAGGGTACATTTATTTTTTGCCTGAAGTGGGGGGGAGGAAGAGTTTCCACCCTGTCTTAGTGCTGCTGCAGTCCAGTTGCTGAGTAGCTGCAACTATTCACATCTGTCCCAAAAATRAGTCTCAGGGTTGATGTGTTTATTAAGGTTTTCCAAGCTGCCTGGTKAGGCTGCTTCAGCAGCCAGTGGTGTCACGATGCTGGGCGGTTCTAGCCTGTGGGAATGTGTCCTCTCTTTATTTCAGGCTTGGGTACTGAGGCTTTTCAGTAGATACTGTTAGGGGCATCTTCTTCATTCATAGTTTGTTATATTGATAGTGCTTTGTGGCTATGGTTTGATCTATGATGATAGCACTAGACATTTGATAAATATATATATACATATACTGCAGTTTGTCTGAAATAAAGATTATTWTTTTTGAAAAATGTGATGGACAAATGGTATTACATTTATACTCTCCTACTTTGAGCATCCTAAATCTTATCTAGCAAACCTTCATTACTCATAATGCTGTAAGTCTGTGGAGAAAAMCAGAGTATTGGAATATAGGAATTATTTTTCTCTTTCTGATTACTTTCCAAATAGTGATGGTGTTTTAAATCCTAGAGCAAAACACAGTGGCTTTGTCATTTAAAATAATTTTGTCTTCTTATATTATTTTTACAGTCAGTTGGACAGAATTGCCTGCAACCATTGTTGTTTGTTGTATCACTATCTGAAAAACTTTCAAAAATTTTAATTTCTTTATAGTACAATGAAGCAAGATTCTATAGAATAGCTGATTTTAGTAATTGATGTTTGCAAAGTGTTTTGTGTGTTTGTATTAATTAAAAAGACTATATTTTACAAGGTAAATTTTACTTCCTGCTRGAAGAGCGATTTTGGGTTCTTACTTGCTTGTTAGTGATAATACTTTTTCTTTTCAGAGCTCATAATTTAAGTGTTTGCTGTGTTTTCAAATTTAAGTTGATAAATGATCTCCACAACTCAACTGTGTCATAGTACTGCCATGAAACAGTAGGGTTGGTTATCATTGTAACCAGCTGCATCCTACCATAGTATTAACTATCATCCCACCATGCTAATACAGTTATCTAGGGTAAAGAAGGTAGAAGAAAATTGAACAGACCTTAAAACCAATCASCTATGAAGGGGAAGTTTGCACTGAAGTACTCCTTTTTACTCTGCTTTGCTGAGGGATGTCCCCACACTGACCATCAAATATAATGCCTTCTACAAGATGTGGCAAGTTTGGGCAGCTTGTGTTGGTTTTCCAGGGTTTAAATGTTTTTTCAACAKTAGTGGAAACTAAACCTCTGTGTTTGGAAACAAGGTAAATCGAATACTAGGTCTCCATACCAATTCAGTCATAGCCAGCATTAATTATTCCCTTGTCTGTTTTGGAGTTTAAGGCTTCTCAAAAACAAACACTGCCCCTAAATTAAGCTCCATGCCAACTGTGCGTTACTGTTGTGAGCAGAACATCTCTGTTGCAGCTGTGGAACAGCCAAGACCCTTTTGAAAGAGATTCATCACAAGTTCTTAGCACTTCATTGTGAGATTACCAGGTAAATATTCTSAAGGTTTTCATGCTTTCAGAGTGGAGTACCAATAACTTTGCTTGAGAAGGAGGACTTCTGTTCAACAAGATTTCTGCAATGGACAAGAAGCCCTCCTAGTTTTATGTATGATCCTAAATGTACTTTAGAGGAATACTGAATACAGTCAGTATTTAGGATTGGATAGTGCAGCACTCATTGTCTYCTCTAGCTCATGTTAACTCATCAGCTGTGCAGAAAGATCTGGTGGTCTTACTTCTCCAGTACTTTTTATGGTTCAGGGTAAAAAACCTTATTACTGAATACAACAGCTCTTTTATGRCATAAATATGTCATGATCATGATATCAGGAGAAAATGGAGTTGCAAAACATGAAAGATCAGGTACTTCTTTATGTTGCCTTAAGTCTAAGTTAAACCAAGATCTTGTAATAGCATAAAGTTAYTTTTGCAAATAGGGCTTTAAATCTTTCCTGCGTGCCAGTCTGTGAGCTGAAACTTAGGGGCACTTCTTTAGTAGTATCACTTTTTTCCATGACTTGCTTTGTATGATCTGAGTTTTATTAATATGGTGAAGGAGGAAAAAGTTTTGAAGCCTAGGAGGTCTGACAGAAAGAATAACTATTTTGTACCTTTACCTGTAATTACTGCCTTTGAAATGAAGCTAATAAGGATCCAAATGCTCTTTTTTAAACTGTAAAATATGGGAAAGTGTTAGGAATTTGTATTAATTTTAATTAATTAAGGAAATTTAGGCGACTATTGAATTGTTCATAAATTCTAAATTGAATGTAACAAACTATTAAATAGGAAAGAGTAATGGAAATCTTAATTTTCCCTTTCTTCTGTATTGTAGACTAAGGCTTCTAATTTTTATATGTGCTTTTAATTTATATTCAAGTATGGATTCCTTTTGTCTTTCACATGATTGCATTTCCTATGGTCTGGTTTTGCTGCCTGTTTCTAGTGCCAAATACTTTTTTGTCTGAAAAGGCAGAGTTTGCAAATCTAAACTATTGTCAATGCTGAACTCTTACATGTCTCTTGGAAGGCATTAACTTGGAAGCTCTTTATATAGCTAATGTTTAAAAGTTAAGTAAATGGTAATGTGCTTTTCCTTAGATTGCCCTCATAATCTAAGGTAAAGCTGATAACATTGTTTCATCTTATCTTTATCTCCTTTCTCTGAAGAATAATCTTTATTTTATATGCTGTAGGTTATTTAGTGGCTATGGATACCCAGTCTTCTCTTGTCTTTCCATTAAATCTTATTGGGATTGACTCCAGCCATCTGTGCTTATTACAGTGTAGTATAAATAGCTTTGTAATACACAAATAGATGGCAACAGTAACAGAAACTGCATAGGCTATCTTGGCTTTACAATCAGAAGGGAAGGATGCCTAAGAGGTTTTGTAAGGGGTGGCAGAATGTAGAAAACAGTGGATTGAGCAGAATTAGAGTATTTTTAGACTGATACCATTAATTCTTTCTTCCTATCTTCTCTGTTTTTCTTAATTCATAATAATTGAAATATTTGATGTAACTATCTGCAGAAAAGAGAAATAATAGCTTGGATTATGTTTGCAAGCATTGGGTAGTTTCTGAGTGTGACTACTTCCACTGAGTTGAAGCAGTTCTGTGTTGTTTCTGTGTCATGTCCATGTTGTCATGACTCCTGGTGTGTCTGCCTTGTCCCTGCACCCTCTCCGTTCCCTGCAAGACATGYTGAAGAAAATAAGAAAATCCTTCAGCAGTTTTGGGAACCTAGCTTTAAAGCAACTCCCATGTGTTCAAGCATAAGGCATTATTCCAACCAAGTTATTTCTATCACTTTTCTATCAGTATTGAAAAAGTACTTTAGCAAAATAGCCATAGTTTTGTTTTGTGTTAATGTTTCTAATGTAGACCTTTTTAAAATTTTTGATATTGATTTTGGAATGGTGTTTCTCCTATTGCTTGTTGTTTTTCTATTGTCCTGTTTGTCTTAACTTGACATATTTTAATATCATAGTAACCACAGAGCATTTCTTTTTCTGCATCTGTAAGTCCCACTATGCTTAATGCCAGAAGTCTTGCCTGTTTGCTTTAGAAACAAGTACTATGGAGGCAATGCTAGTAAATGCCAGCATAGGGGATTGTATTTAGGGCTTTTGTGATTTTCATATTTCTTAAAATTTGATTTCTGAAAGAGAAAAGTTAGTGGCTAGTTACATCAGAGATCAGAGCTTCACTGGGAGTTCTTATCTAATTTGAACAATCTTTACGTATTTGTTAGATCTTTTTATTAATGGTTTTTCACTTCTACTTTCCCATTTCATGCTGATAGATGACAGTAGGGAAAATTATGTAGGAATTAATGATGTGCCTATAAAAGGTGGTGCCGTTTAAGGTCGCAACCTTGGACAGGACACAAGGAGAAATAGAATGAAATTATAACCCATGACAAAGCTTTCACAATACGAGGAAGATGTTCTTTCACTGGTCTGTTACTATCTTTGCCAGTGGCTGGTTTAACAGAACACAGTAAGAGAATGGGTTTAGAAGATTGAAATAATTCAAACTCTTTGGTATTTTACCACTTCAAGAAAGTATTATCTTGATATCTTGTTATTACAGACTATCCAGTGCTTGACATTTTGCTGCAGAAAATYCTTAGGAACTAATGTTTCATTTTCTCATGTGATACATAATCATCGACTCAGAAGAGACTGTCAGTTTGCAGCTTGTTCAGTATCTCTAAAAAACTCTGCAAGTCATCAACCAATTTTATGTAGTGCACTTACACTGGGGCCTACATGCAGCTGAAAACTTCTTTGACATTTTTGAGCTTGCTCTTGATGATGAAATTCATTCCAGTAGTTAAATCTTTGTAGTATAGCAGTGAGAAATACAGAACTTACTCCTTGTTGTATCTTACCACATGTGACAAATGATCTGTGTTYTACCAGCTATTCATTAGAACAGAGGGAAGTTGCTAATATAAACTGGTGGSGATCTATAYTTAATGATRCATATACATTTGATGRTTAGGCAGGGYTTGTGTTGGTGACTGGGACATCACTTTAGGAGAAAACCCAAGCAGTCATTCTTAGAAGTGAGAACAACTGCTTGGTCAGTAAAGGAKCAGTGACAAGAATCCATTGTAGAAAGTGGCCTTCCAGCCCTTTGCAACAGAGTGAGTTAACCRTATTTGGTCCAATTTAGGAAGTCCATTTCAGGCTCTGAGAACTCTGTGTTCATGAAGTTTAGGACCAGAGTAGACCACTGGGTTTGGCAGCGTGCTTGCCTGTGTATAGTGGCTTATTTACTTGTATCCTGACAGGTTATATTACACCCAAAAATTCTACTTGGACAAAAGCATTTTGGGTTTCAGGAATCTTTGTGTGCTGCTGGCACAGATTAAGGTTTGCTCTCTAAGGCCTGCACTGTGAGGGAATTAATTATCTGCAATAATCCYGGATGATCTAGGCGACAGATTTATGCTGTTTTGCAGCAGAATAAGAAAGGATACAATTTAAATTAATACTGGTGTGATCTGGAAGTGTTTCCTTCTTTGGCCCAAATATGAAATGACTGGAATGAGTTCTTGATTTTTTTTAAGCTATTTTGCTGTTTAAAGGGATTTCTGTTCTACCATCTTCATAGAATTTTCTTATGTGCGTTGTCAATAAAAGTTAATTGCTTTTATGTGAAAAATCACAATTGATGTTGGAACGCAAGCCAATTCAAATCTTAAGGAAGATGGAGAAATGGCTTCCAAATTTTCATTAGGATAATCACCAGGATACATACCTGTTGTCTTAATCTGGTGTTCAAGTCTTTAAGCACATTAAGAAAAAAGGTGTTGGTAGTCTTGTTTCTAGCATCCAGAAACATAAAACATGAATGTGAACAGCTCCTTCTTTACAAAGCCAGCAAAGGGCTGTCAGATTGCTCACTGTATTGCAAATAATGCACAATATTTTATACGTGAACTGGATTAAAGCACACTAAGTGCATAACTATTTTTCTAAATCTTACTCATCTAGGATTTCTCTCCTAAGCTGTTAAATTTTTCATACGTGTGCATATTTTTACAGGTGTATACATTTAACATCAGTCAGGACTTCTTGGTAGGCAGTTACAAGGTCCTGTTTTCATGAACTYTGGTACCTGGGGCATGAATGGACAGGATTTCTTTATACTATTAAGAAAAAGAGTCAATTATGTTAGAAAAAGAGGCAATTGGTTCCACCTGTGATATCCACTGATATTCATGGGCTCCTCAAAAGAAAATATCCTCTCAAAGCATGTAGGTATATATGCCCAAAACTGCCTTGTAGTTACTGTAAGTAATGCCTTAGCCAAGCTAAGTGTAACATGATTATGAATCATGAGATTTCTCTCTGAGATCTGCGGGTGCAGTCTCATGAAGATGGAGAGGGAGGGATGTGCAGAAGCAGAATTAACTGTGTAGATTTGTACTGCAGAGTGGATAATATAGACATATAAAACCTCAAAACATTTCAATCTTTGTCACTAGGACTGAATGGGGATTTATAAACTGGGTTCTACACAGTGGTAGAACTATGGTTTGGACAAAAGCTACCACACTCTTCTGTCTTTGCATGCTTTTTACATATGCTGAATGTTTACAGTTCCTCTCTTTCCTTTTTTCATTCCTGTCTAAAAATGATCGTTACTTAGGGCATTTTCTAGATTTGATTGTAGCACAGCTTCTGTAAATAGAAGACATTTTTGAGTAACATGACTAATTGGAAGACAATAACATTTTTTTCCCCATGAAGGTTCTAAAGTACAAATATTATAGAGTATTTCATGTCCAGCACATGGAAAAGTTGAGCTTTGTGTGGGTTGTGGAGTTTTTGGGTTTTTTTTTGGTTTTTTTTTTTTTTTTGAGTTTACAGTAGTGAATTGAAAGCCAGCAGGGCAGGGGAAGAGGCAACATCTGGCCAAGGAGAGAAAAGGTCCACCTTAACTAGGAAACGAATTTGCCCATCATTTCATTTGGTTGTTCAGGCTTTTTTTTCCTCCAAGCTGCTACCTCTGTGGTTGAGGGNTTTGTGGGTTTTGTGTGTGTGTGTGTTTTTGAGCTTTTTTTAATTTAAATAATAAGTGGATGAGGTTACGTGTATATGAGGGCACACACATGCTTATGCTAGCTGGTACCTCAGATCAATAAAAATGTAAAGCGATTTTACGCTGTCTATCCCTCATTCTGAGCAGCAAAATGCCTCACAGAATATTACAAGTATTTTATAGCTCCAACCTCACCRTGTCTGCAGTTTTATCTTACCATTTGATATCCCATTGATTGCAGATCATTTTTGGATATGTACTGAAGGTGACATGGGTTTAACAATGTTTGTGTTGTGCAGAATGAAATAGTAATTCTGAATTCATATCTCAGATTTGTGAGGCAGTTATCTGCAATAGCTTCAGCTCACTGACTGGAAGAACTACATCTTTTTTTACATTCCTATAAATATCACTTGTAAGAACAAGGCAAGTATTGCTACAAGCATGTAGTGATTGTAAAGCAAATGTTTGTTTGAACTCCAGCTTCTCCAAGAAAGGTGGAAGAAGTCATAAAAATAATGCTTAAAGAAAATGAGAGAAATTATTCAGTGAAGCGAAGCTGGTGTTTGATTCTAACAGTGCTTATCTGRTTGYAAAATGTGACAGCATCTTACATAGTTTAGGTTTTAAAAAKATCTTTCTTGTCAAACAGATACTCCTTTAGCWGGAAAGTAAGGGGATCTTGAATTTTTTTGAAATTGGACTGTGGCTTTCCAGCCCAGTTTGAGTGTAGTTGGACTTTTCAACAGCATAAATGTTAGGAAATATTTTCCCTTAAATATTGAAAAATGCTGTCAAACATTATTAATAATGAGAAGTTCATCTGGTTAATARTATCTGTTTAGTGCTACTTCTTCTACAGATAGCTATGCTTTTTAWTCTAATGCAGATGAAGATCAATAATTTGTACGTGCTTAATTCCCACGTACACAGATCCTACTCTTGATAAGTTATATCAGAAAGATTTTTTTTTTTAATTACTGAAAAAAGTACTAGTGAAGTTAAAAGTTCCATAGCTGTAAAAATTTTCACGGTATTTATACAACTGAGTTAAAATATGTCAATGTTCGTCATTCATTTATACTGCACTAGAACAAATTCAAGCTTGAAAATGAAGTAGATGTGTTCTCAGATTTGACAAATGAATTTTTCAGTTGTTTTAACTTAGGTAGCTGTAGCCAAACAGCTTGCTCATTAGACCAAAAAACCTGCCAAGAGTAATCAGGCAGAGGGATGAAACAAAAGACATTGTGGATGTATTATTTTATGTCTCGTGTTRCTCAAGAGAAGTGGTTGATTGAAGGAAAATGAAGGGAAAAAAAGAAAATAATCTTCATAATGCTGAATTAATTATAATTTCAAAGTGATGTGTAGTCAGCCAACACTGTAATGTYTGAATTGTTAAAGGAAATTGTTTAAATACTGTATTTTAAGAAGTTTTTCAGGAAGTGAAACATTTCTGCTTGAAGATTTAGGATTGTTTTCTTTGCTCCACTTTATCAGATCTTCACTGTGGGTTTCTCTGAATCACAGAATCATCAGGTTGGAAGAGACCTTCAAGATCACTGAGTCCAACCCAGCCCCAACACCTCAGCTAGACTATGGCACCAAGTGCCACATCCAGTSTTTTTTAAAGCACATTCAGGGATGGTGACTCCACCACCTCCCTGGGCAGACCATTCCCTTTCTGTAAGAACTTTTTCCTAATATCCAACCTGTATTTCCCTTGGCACAGCTTGAGGCTGTGTCATCTCATTCTGTCAGCTGCTGCCTGGAGAAGGAGACCAACCCCCACCTGATTACAGCCACTTTCAGGGAGTTGTAGAGAGTGATAAGGTCACCTTGGAGTCTCCTTTTCTCCAGGCATCTCTGGGATGATGTTGTATTAGGCTGGATCTGAACCTGGTTTCAGGGAGCCTCGTGTTATTGAGGTCACTGAGGATGTGTTCACTGATGTTTGTGAGAGGTGGAATTATGCCAGTCTGCTTATTTTAAATCATTGTCTGATATTTGACCATTAAGCCTACAAAATAGACTTAATGGATATATTTTGCATCTGAAAAATGGAAAGAAAGTGATCTTGAACTGAAGAACAAACTAAGTCATCCATCTAATAACTCCTTTTCATCAGAAAMGCCTCTCTAGCAGTCTAAAGTAGTGTAAATACTAAGATAGTGTGAGGTTTTCTTTTTGTTTGGGTTTTTTTTCTTTTTTCTTTATTAGGTATAAGAGAGTTACAAGTTTGTTGCAATTTATGTAATACAATGAAAAAGTTGTTTCTTTATTTTGATGAGGTACTGTATTTGACTGGGGATTTTATTTTCATTTTCAATTAATTATTTTCCTGAATAAGTTATTTTGTAGGTCTTCCACCCTGCCTCCCCTCTTCAGCCATTTGCGAGGTGTGGGTACAATCTTTCCATTTCACTGACCTGAATCAAAGTATTTCATTTTGGCTAATTCATCTTTGAGGATTTCTGTTTGTGTRTTTAAAGTCTGTGTCTGATTCATTTGCTGCATTGCTTTGTGGACTTGTAAGTAGGTGCCTCTGTGCTGCATTTGCATGCCTGGCTCCTACAGTGAATTGCAGATTGTATGAGCACTCTGCTTTCCCCTTTTGCTGAATCACATGTTGCRCTGTGCAGAGCTGTACAGGAAGTCAAGTAAATTGGAGGGTGACAATTATGAAGCAGAAATAAATTAAGTCAGACAAGCATTAAAAAAGCTGCACAGTGCATAGCAAGACAGTATTTCTCAGGCAAGATTTTCATCCTGTATCAGGAAGGCCATTTATATAGATAATAATGTCGTTAAAAACAAAAGCTGAGKAACCTATTTTGTCAGAGATATTAAAGCATCTGTTGCACAGCTTAATTCTGTGGGGAATCACAGAGTTGAAGGCAAAACAAAGTACTGGTAGTTTGTTGTTTCTTTCATCTGGTGCTAGAGTAGATTGATCTCCTGGCATCATTAATTCTCAGATGTCCCATTTAAGGTAAAAATCTGTAGGCAGAACAAGTCAAAACCAGGTTTAGGTAAGATAAACCCATGTATAATTATAACTAATTTTTTTGAAGTCTGTATTTAATATCTGTTCGTATTATGGTATATCCTGCTTATTTCGCATAAGTGAAGTTCTGTTACACCTGTCTCAGATTTGTTTTATTAAGAAGTTACTTAAGCATTTGRTGTTTCTGATGTTTGTATTTTTCCCTAATCTTTATTCAGAAATTTGCTAAGCTATTTGCTAATTCCCTCCTTGACTAGACAACACAATGGGTTGTTCATGTTTAAACATTTTCACTAAAATCAAAACATTTTATTTCACTTTCCTTTTATGACGTTCACCAGAAAATTAGAAATGAGGCTAGGATGAAATGAAAGTCAAAATTTTATTGCTGTTATATCAGCTGTAGGGATTTGCAGCAAGTACCTTATCCATGTGGATATTTCTTTGACACTGGTCACAGTGATAAATGTCCCTTTCTATTCAACCTTTACTCCAGGTTCAAGTTCCTGGTCAATCCCATAAACATCTCAAGTGTTAGTGTTGCTTGAAGTCTTTAGGCAAGAACCAGTGATTTTATGCCTTTTCTACACCAGTTTATTTTTATGCATTTTGTGTGACAGAACTGGAAAAATGGGTGAAGAAAGAACTTCTTCCTTTTTCAACCTGGGTCTAAATCATCAAGATCATTCCTGTTTTAAACAGTTAAATGCCTGAGACTATGAACTCTGAAAATGAAGCTCATCAGCACCAGCCATCCTTGGGGGCTAGAGTTTGTGAGCACGTGAACCCCCCACCCACCCCGAACCTAGATTAATGGAAAGCTGGGCASTACAGTTGCACTGTGCCAGAAATAAAACATCTTGTCTGAAAAACTTGAGTATCATTTCAGATCAGAATTCCAGATCTTATCACTTAAGTCATGAATTTGGAAGAATTTTTCTCATTCTATTTTCGTCCTTTCTGACAAGTAGACTGTAGGAGTCTGGAAATCTTCCTACTTTTCTCCTGCAACTTTAAGTTTCTTAAATAAGGATTTCAGTGAATAATGTGCTTGCTAAAGTTAAATATCTATARCAAGAATCTGATTTATTTGTGGATGTATTCTGTGAAATTTGACTGTGACTCTTAGATAATGCCTTCATGCTTTTCAAAATACAGGGGTTTTTTTTTCATATTTTTGTCATTTGGTAGGGGCTTTTTTGGTTTTATTTTTCATTTGGAAGGAATTATGTACCTATTTTTTGTTATAAAACAGAGCAGTTTGGCACAGAAAATGTCTTGTAAAAAGTGTAGATTGTTCATTGGGAAAAGGGTTTAAGAGATAACCGAGTTATACGGGATTAAAAGGAGGTTAAAAGCTTCACTCCAACAGCATAAAATTAGTTAAGGACTMAATACTGTTATTTATGTATTGCTGTTCTGAGTGATTTTTGGTTTGAGGTGTTAGGAGCAGGTATTTGTAATGACTGGCWGCCAAGTAGATTTGTAGAACAGAGAAGAATCCTGAAATCTTTAAACACTGTGTATTAGCTTTCTGAGAAAAGTTTGACRAAAATATATGAAGTCTTATGAAACAGCAGAATATTTAAACGTTTTTCTAAATATGAAATAGTATTGCACTACCCCAATAACTTTTTTTTTAAACTTAAAAAAATAACACAACCATSAAATAATTACTCCATATTGTCCTTTGATTTACTGTTTCTCACCTAGTTAATTGTCATTGCTCAATTTATGTTGTCTTTAGTTTTATGTTGTTTCAATCTATGTTATGTATTTAGTTTCTTGCACCCAGCAATTAAATCAGCATTCTTGGGAGCAAGCTTAAGAGCAATTCAGAGGGTTTCTAAAGAAAAAATCGCTGGTTTATGATCACATGAGYATTGTTTCATGATTTCTTCTGAGAATGGAGCAGCACAATTTGTGAGCAAATACTCATCCAAAGGCATTTGAGTACCTAGAGTTCTTACCTCATGGACACATAGCTACCCTCTGTAGATAGGCAGCCTTCTATTTGTGTTTGCTTGGAGGAATGGAATTTTATCTGATTCTTTTACTAGATCAGATTCCTAGTTTATTTCTTGAWGTCTGTATTTTGCTACACTAAAAATAGCATGCTTATTTCCTTAAACTGCTTAGTAACGTGATGAAAATAAGACTGAGTGCCAAGTCTTAATTTYCACAACAACCATTAATGTTTGAACATGTTAAGTGCATCCCGAAATATTAGTGATGAAATGATCAGATATAATGATTTGTTAATATAGCATTTAGCTATAAAGATTCAATTTTAGTCCATTACCTTTAACCAATACTTAGATAGGTTGATATCCGTCTTAGTGGGGCTCTGACCCTGAATTTCTCATTTGAACCAAACTGACAGTGTAGTCATCCTAGTTTATCACTACTGGAACTGATTTCTCCATAGTCAATTTGAATTTCTCACATCTTGAGTGCTCTGTGTTCTGTCCAGCCAAGAGTTTAGGCCTGTGGTTAGTGTAAGCCTGTGGACAAGCTTCCTTTGAAATCACTTGTGATTCCATTAAGTAAGATTATTAATCTGTGTTAAGATCATTACTTTCTGGCCAGTTTCCTTTTTTGCTGTTTATTCCAATAGTGTGGGTTTATTTTTTTTTTTAATAGCTGGAATGGTTGAGTTGTTTGCTTTTGGCATAGGTAATGCCTTACTGGTGGGTTTGATACAACAGTATTTCTTGGACATTTTAGAAAGTTAAGCTCTGCTACTTTGGAAAGATTAATTGTAGCACCAGCTACTTTGACAGCCTAATTCACATTTCATACACACACAAAAAAAGGAAATATGATAAACTGTCAAACTACTGTAGTSTCTGAAATGATTTGGTTCTTTTTTAAGAAAATGCTAAAACCRCTGGGGTTTTTGACTGCTGCTGAAAGTTGCAACCTTCTTTTAAATTAAATTTCTCATTACTAATGTAGTATAAGTATCCAAAGCATAGAATTCGTAGGGGGATCTGTTGTGCAGGAGCAAATAATGTTAGTGCCCGTAAATATCAGATCGGGTGTGTAAAAGCATGTACATCAATTTCTAGAGTGTTATTTGCAGGCATAACTATCCTGRGAAAACACTGTCCTTCTCAATATTTTAAAATTTGTTCAAAATGCATCAAGAAACCCAAAATCTTTTCAGTAGTTAACATAGTTTATCTTATTTGGACATGTTTCAAAATTTTATGTTAAACAGTAAAGCTAAAAGTAAGATTGTGTTTGAATTTAAGATGGTATTTAATTTCTGCAGCTTCAGCTATATATCCCATCTTTTAAAAATTATGTATTTCCTTTATATCTGGACACAAGCCACTCAACCCTTCTTGTGCTGTAGCTCTTTTAAAGTTAAACATTTCTGTAACACACAAATCAACAGTTTATTTTGATCACTGGCTTACAGTACATGATGGTAGAAACTTGCCTTGTTTGTAAACTTACTTGTTCTTCTGCAGATGTGCTTTTGTTGTAGATCTTCCACGATAACTTGCTGAAGAATAAGCAATAACTAATCAAGAACAGCAGAAATCAAGAGCATGACCTCAATTCTTTATATCCTGGGGGAGAATTGACTATATGAAATGTAACTTGAATATCATGAACTATGGGCCAGGTGTCTTTTAGCAGCTAACTCCTGTAGTTTATGTGCCTACATTCAGCTAGAGCTGCTACTCTGAAAATACTATTCTGGAATAGATTTGTTTGTTTTTGTGTATCTTGGGGCAGTTTTGTGTTGATGAGAAAATGTTTCAGGTTCTTTAGGGCTATTGATGAATTCAGCAGAAGATGAAAGTAGCTTTTAAATTGAACGCATGTAGAAAGCACTCAGTTTATAGATAGAAAATAGCCTATCCAGTGGGATTTCTGAATAGTTTTCTTATAGAATGTGGACTTTTTGATGTAAAATTGATTATTTTCAGGAGATCTGATGATTTTTGCTGAAATGTTTGAAACTGTAAACAGTCAATTTGTCTTCATTAAGACTTTTTTKGTAGGAAGTGAAGTTAGAGAAGTGCAGAGTGGAAAGTTAGTGGCGTGCTCATGGACTTGCAGTATTAACTGTTACACAGCACTATCTGGGAGGGAAAGAAAATCACTAGAAGTACTGTTTATCTGTGAAAAGTTCTCATGGGTTGTAGTGAATTCAAGGTAGAACTCTGACCTAAGAACAAAAAAGGTGTACTCTATCAGACTATTGAAAAAACCCCTCTAAAATACCAGGTGAAAACTGGATGTGTGGTGTATTGCTATGGATGAATGCTGTTAGGCACTTCATGTTCATTCASTTGTTTCACARTRCTGCAGTTTATTTRTGGTCAGTGTGTTTCTTGGTYGTTTCTGGGAGKACCYTGCTGYCCCATATCTCTGATTTGGAAGGAAAGCCTGATACTGTGGTGTGGTTTCACAATAGGCAGTGTRTCTCTTGATGGATTTTGGTGACTGTTTATGTGTAGAGATATATGTGATTCTYAGCTTGTATTTTAAAAATGCCCAAATGAACCCAAATGACTAAGCAACCAAAGAAGCCACTTGCTGCATATAATTAGTTTTTTTTGTTACTAAGTTAGCATTTGGATTTGGTTGCTTGGTGAATAATTCTTCATCTTTAGCATACACAGTCTATTTAAAGGGACAAAGTAAATATTTTCTTACTGGATTTAAGGAGTAATTTCATATTCTTTATACCTTCATATATTTTCCTGTATGTTTTTATTGGTCTACTACAACATGTTTCATATCTTTGTGTCTTGTGTTTACTTTTGTGTTACTTTATTAGACAACTAATGGAACAAAAGAAGCTGAGTGCTTCTCTAGGGGAAACAGGAGAGTAAAATGTTGATATATATACGACAAGCACTGGAAGGATATTCACACTGATGTAAAAAATTGCRGCAACAGTATGGCAGTTTCTTCATAGCTGGATTTTTAAAGCCAATGGTAGGTGKTTTAGATTTATTTAGGTGCAAAACAGCAGGGCAAATATGTGGCTGTCTGTTTGCAGAAGGAAGAGGTTTTTTACTTTTTAGTGTGTGCCTACATAAGCACATGGCAGATTTTTTTGTTATACAATTCCTTTGACTGTTAACTAGGTTGAGACATTCTTCTTCTTCTCTTTTTTTAGAGTGCAAGAAAAAAAGATGAGGCTGGATTCTCATTTCATGTCTTCTGTAATTCTAATTAAAGAGCTAAGCTAAGCTTAAGGAAAGGGTGGTGTAGATTCTTTTTACTGTACACCTTGCCATATATGATGTAGCATACATTAATTTTGTAGGAAAACTAAAAGCTTTGTTTGGTTTTGTTGGGTTTTTTACTTTTTCTTGCAGTAAAAAATTATAAGTTTGCATTATTTTGCTTTAAAAGGACTCTTGCAAAACTTCTGACTTGTTAAGTTTGTCATGTGTATCATTAAACCTTTTGTCTCATATAGAAATGTTTCATWTAAGTTGGGAATGTTAGAAAGTCTCAAACCAGTTTATGATAAATCAACAGCATGTTATCCTTGCTGTATCAATTATAGCAAGKAAAGAGAGAACCTTGGAATAACTTTTCTCTCCAAATGAAAATGGAAGACCTTACTAAAACTCTKAATTATTTGTTTAAACAAGTATTTGTCAGGGCATCTGTCACTCCTATGGGTAATAATTTCTACTGAGCACTTTTTCTATCAGTGATGGGAATACATATTTGAGTTTCATGTTTAACAGAAACAGGTAATATTTTTCTTTTAATCTTGTGAATTGAGTCCTGATTACAAAATTGCTATCAACAACTGATACATGTACATATGATGATTAATGTAAAATAGGTAGGTATAGAGAGCAAATGTTTTGGCTGTTCCTTCTGATATCTTCCTGTGAAGAGACTTGAAGGTGCATCTAGGTTGCAAAATGCTCTCAAGAGATATGTGTAATGAGTGAGTMTATGGAGGTAAGRGTGATATAGAAATGGCATAGCTCTAGTATTGCAGGGCAATATGCARGCAAGTTTATCCTGTTTCTGGGCAATGCCTAAAAAAGGAGTAAATGCTCACACTTTCAATGATTTTGGTATTTGAATTTGGTGTGCAGAGGTGATTTGAATGGATCTTTGAACAAAATGTGTAGTTTTACACCATTTTTGTAAAAGTGCTAAGTGCCTTTGTACRAAGTAGCTTAATGTAAACTTCATTTTTGCTACCTCCAAGTGAAAACTTAATGCAGAACAGTTAGCCAGCTTGCTTGTAGGCAGGAGTTAGTCCATTGAGCTTATTTTTGAACAACAGCCACTAAACCATTGTATGTATTGTGGCTAGCAGCATATRTGKTACTGCTGCTTTCCAGTACCAAAAAATGTTCAGTGGCAATRTTGCAAAAGTAGATTGTTGGTTTGCAGTAATTTGGAGGCAACTGAAAATCACTGCTATTATCAAAAAGGTTCTGAATATATTTACCTTATTCATTGTTAAACCTGAAACCTGAAAAAATATTTCAATTTTTGATGTTGCGTTTATTTTTTGGCTTGGTAACTAAATTTTAATTCAAATAAAAAGAAAAGAAAGTTCTCTAAAGAATGTATTTGACAAATTTCAGATTTTTTTTTTTTTACTTTCAGTAATGCCTCAGCTCTTCAAATGCTTATGAGTATCAGACAAAGAGCCCATGCAGATCAAGGACTCTGTTTACTAATGCTATTCATAAATCAGCTRTACTGCTGCAGAAATTTTGATATTTCAGCTGGGACTTAATTCAGGGCCCCCCAAAGGTTAGAAGTGACTGTTTTTTGATTTTCAGAGCACATGTTTTTTTTTACTCTTTTCATTCTAGCAGCTGAAATAGGTATGAGAGGAAGAAAGAGTCCTTAATCTGTGGGGAAATTTARTTAGGCATTTTTTGGCCATGGTTAACCTCACTTCTGAGGTAAAAAATGAAGAGCAAAGAGAAGGATTAAWTTGAGAGAGGAAAATAAATGTACACGCACTGAAAACTTCAAAATAGAAGGGAGAGATGGTTTTTTGTCTGTTTCTGACAGTGATTGTAGAGAGGAGAAAACTTCAACCTAAATGAAAGCATTGTCTGAGATGTTTATATCCTCTACTATGAATGCACATAATATTTAAGTAATTTGCTTGTTGAGCATCAGAATGGGCGCAGTATCTTCCTGTTGATGTGTTTTTTCAAGGTTCTCAAAGATAAAGCAGCCTAAGGGATATTGACATGTGTTCAAATACATTCAGAGGTATAGTTCAGTTTGCTTAAGGCTATTGCATCTCCCTTTTGCTTGTAAGGATAGATGAGGASCTCACCCCCAAAGTTCCAGAATGAAAGATCTCAGTTAGGAAAAAGCACATGATTGAGATTGGATATTATCACTGTTCCATGACACTTCATGATTATAAGAGTATTTAAGACAAGYTTAAGACTCTTCAAGTGTGTATATAATATTCTTGATATAATTTCTGTTAAAATAGGAGGTATTAGTTAATAGTACTGCAGTAGCCTTTCTGCTTTGTTAACTACGTTCCTGTACGTTAGACTCTGTTTTCTGTTTTTCACTGTGAACTGTCTGGAAATGGAGGAATTAGTAAGATATTTAAGGCTTTTAAGCCTTTCAGCATTGATTAATGTGACAGTTGGAGAAGGAKAAATTTTGCTGAAGTTTTTATCTGCTGAAAGGTCATCCCTTTTCCACATAATTTGAGCTGTAATTAAAAGGAAGAGTTGTTTAAAAGGGGAATGAGCTTAATGGATAGTACACTTGTTTGAAAGGGCAAATCTGCTGTGAGTAAAAATTCTACTTCCCAAGTGACTGAGCTTCTTTCTCAGAAGATGTTTTTTCACTTTTCCT
This sequence comes from Alauda arvensis, assembly GCA_902810485.1. Lineage (NCBI taxonomy): Eukaryota > Metazoa > Chordata > Aves > Passeriformes > Alaudidae > Alauda > Alauda arvensis. The sequence goes on from CADDXX010000328.1 coordinate 850,583, forward strand.
CCTTGTATGAGCCTTTTAAAACTATACCTAAGTTTCTTTCTCCCTCCATCCCAATCATGAGGAATCCAGTCCAGGCAGGAGTAAATTGCTAGCATTATCATCAGAGGAATGAAAAGACTTCAGGCACTTGATGACCATGATTTTTTTGCTAACTAGCAAAGTCTCTGCCTTGAATCAGATCATGTGGTGTGTGCAAGGTCTGGGCTCTGTACCTGTACATCTCTGACCCTGGTATCTTGGTCTGAACSTGTGCACACTGGTACAGCTGCAGATAGTAAATACTTGGCTTACTTTTGCTATACCAAGATACTAAGATTTGACCAATGTTTCTGTCTTCCCTGCTCTTGTATTTCTTTCCTGTTTCCCTCCTCATCTCTTGCATGCTGATTTTTTTTTTCTTTTTTGTCATTTACATGATCACATATGGCAACGGTCAGTTGGCAGAAATGTGTCATGTCGAATTTTCCAGTGCTAAATAATTCTTGGTAGGATTGCTCTAGATACGTTCCACTGTAGATAATTATTACTCCACAATAATTTCTTGTCTTGTGTCATAGTTAAGAATGTTGTCTTCATGGAGGAGTTTTGCTTTAATCTGAATGTCAAGAGTCCTGTGATAAGGCAACAGGAGATTTTAATTTYTATTTCAGAAAAGTTTTGGTAGAAGAAATAGAAGTGAAGAAAAAAGGCTATTCTTTTCTATAACCCATCACAACTTCTGTCATAATTTGTCTTTGCCATTGGGATACAAATCCTTAGAAGCTGAGAAAACAGAACCAGTTTAAGAAAAGTTTTGATAACAAGAATGCTGCTGCTCAAGGATGTCAGGATATGGTGCAGTTCCTCATGGATAGATACATATATCACCCCAATAGTGGAAAAATTTTGAGAAATCTTCTTCATATAATTTAAATATCTTTATGTCTTGATTTTTCTGTTAAAATTATTACTAGGCAAGAAATAAAATTAGGATATAACTTCCATGGCTTTTGTTGCACTAAGAAGACTATTGAGTGCCAGGACACACTTGCCTTGCTTCCTTAACCAGGAATTTCTTTCCCCTTATTTTCCTTGCTTGATTTCTATCCTTACATTTCAGCTATTTCTCTTTTTCAAGTCTTATAAATTAYAAATACTATTTTCACCTGCACCTGAGCCTAGACATTAATTTGTCTTTCCTTAGAATAGAATGTAAATTAGATATTACTAGGTTACAAGTTGAGATAATGAATTGTTTTGCTTAAAAATATCAACATTAAAGATTTTTCAACATTTTTTTTTTTCAGAGGAAAAAAACCCCAGATGTAAATGAACTATTTTTGCTAGCTTGCAGAAAGCCAATTCTGATGGAGGTTGAAGCAACTGTAMTAATAATGTATTGTTCCTTGTGTGGAGTTGCTTAATTTTCCAGCCTAAAACTGCTACCTAAATTTTAAAATGCCACGGTACTGCAACTGGAAGGGAAAAAGGGTGCACCAAAAAGCATTTTCTCCTTCCCATTCCTTTTGAATTAGCCATGTTTGGAAAATTAGTGTTGTCTTTTTGGGTAAATTTTGCAAAACAAAGRAAACTTGTTCGTTGTCTGGGTAAAGCACTGCTGGATTTATGTGTCAGGTGATAATCAGGGTTTGCTTGCTTGGCCAAGTAACCRCTGAGAAGGGAAAGGTGTATTTGAAGGTGAAGCTGGGACTTGTCTTGCCTAACTGCAGTAGTGTAGAAGTTTAGCATAAGCATATTCTCTGCAGACTTACTTTATATGGTAAGCAGAGACAGATGTCTGCTTCAAACAGTTTTTTTGTTGTGATTTTGTGTGTGACATATCCTTTCAAAGTGGTCACCTTGTTCTGTCAGGAAGGCTAGTTGTCCTAGATGCTTTGCACAGATGGAACAGCTGATTTTTAAATGCTAAAATAAGGTACAACTAGTACTAGACTAGTACTAGTCTCYAATTTTAGGTGTTTTGTACAAGTTGGTGGAAAGACAGTTCTTTATTATTCTGTAAATTCGGCATGTGAAGAATAAAGCATTGAACCTGCATGTAAAAGAGGTGTTTTATGTGTAGRTTATTTTATTTTTACAGTGCAGCATTATACTGATGAAAGAAGATGAAAACCTTTAACCCTGACATGTGTATCTATTATGTAGTTATTAAAAATTTAATTATTTTGTTTCAATGTTCTTCTACTTCCAATTACATTTGAGGTTATTTCTGAAGAATAAAGTGGAGTTATTACCTACAGGAACTTTTCTGGAATTTTATTATTCTATCCTTTGATGTTCAGTAAAGTTGTTGGTAAATTCATATTCTTTATAAACAGCTAATACCTTTTAATGACCAAACCTATGTTAGAGAAGACGCATTCTATCCTTTTAATCAATTGTTTCTCATCTTTTTTCACAGGAGTGTCTGATCTTCAGATTAGCTTGTTTAAATGTGAAATATTGCAGTGTGTTATATGTATGCTGGAGGGCTGATACAGGGCATGATCTGAAATTCCTGGAAATATTTAGAGTATTTAAGTGTGCTGTGGGTCATAGAAGACCATGCTGATTAATGCACTCTGGATATGAATGTGTCAGAACACTCTTTCCCTTGCCCCACGTGTRCTGTGTTACAGTACTTTCTCTGAAGGAGGCATAGGCATCTGTATTGTGTCAAAAATTCTGTTTTTGCAGCAGTGCTGCAGTCTRCAGAGTGGGTGTTGCTTTCTCCAGGGASCTACAGCARGAACATTCTTAGGTGTRCTGTRGTGTGTTAAGGAAGTSTWACTTTGTAGCTGTGAATTGCTCTTCTSTCACTCAACTAACCACATCCATTTATATTCCATCGTTTCAGGGAGAACCTTCAAAAGCTGCTGATCAGAATAATGAATTGAAGGATGGGTAGTAAATTCTGAAGAGGAAATGAAAACAGATAAGGCCAGAGTTTTAAAAACCCTTAGCTTTGTAAATTATGTGAAAATAACACAAATATGAGGTAAAATATACAGATATATCCATGCATAGGAAAGCCAGAAAAGAGAACAGGAGAAAAAACTGAAAGCAAGAAATGAAGTAAACAGAACAGTTTTGTGTGTGCTAGCTGCCATACTCCAGTTATCTAGGGATGCATTATACAGTATTTTTGAARTTCCTACTGCACATACAAAAAATATTGTGAAACCTGTAGGCTTTGCACTACAACTGTTTGTTTTTGAGTAGAAAGAAAAAAAGAGTATTGYACAGTGTATTAAACTACCTATGCAAAGACAAAAGTTTGAGATTTTAGCCCATAATGCCCTGAACATTGGAAAAATAGATGTCGTGACTATTTCACCATGTTTTCTGATATGAAGCAGCTTTCACTGCAAATATTTTTTTCTTGTCCTACATAGCCTTAGCCTGAGAGGCAAGGAGGGTTCAAAGTATTAGTTTTCTGAATGTAGAGTGTTAAGTAAGGAACTTTGTTTTGGAAAGGGGGATGGGAGTGAAGGCAGAGGCATCAGGCTAAGGATGGGTTTTGGCGGCTTATTAACAACTGAAATACCCTGACTAAAAAMCATTCTTTCTTCTTCAGCCAAAATRGAAGAGGGCTSTATGAGTAGCTCTTTTGGCAAACATTCAGTGATTTGAATTTATTTTTCCAGCTAGTCAGAAAGTCTTTTATTATGGACTGTAAGAATGCTTGTCTTCAGCTTACAAAATTAAAGTGATTTTGGGCAACAGGATATACTCAGGAAGATAYTCTAGAAGGAGGAATCCAAAGTAAACTGCATTATATGTAAAATGTAAAATCATTTTTAAAAAGCAATTTGAGTGCAATAAATGGAAGCTTTGCTTAATGGAGTAAAGTGAGCAAAGGAGTTTTGAACAGCTGAGRGTAAGTGCTGTTTTAAATACAGAGTGATGCTTTTATGCGTTCATGTGAATTAAAGTTGGTGCTCTGTATTGTTCAGAAGAATTAAGATGTTAGTATGACCATCAATGATTTGCTGTTTAAAAGGARAGAATAATTGGTACTGTACTCTGCAGGAAAATCTAAGAGTTTACTTTTTATTTCTTTGGTGTTTCTTTCAGATGAACTTATATATGGAAGGGTACCTTTGGTCACAGTCTTGCTAAGCTGGTGAAGAGAGCTTTTGAACTAAAGTTGCTGGGGGAACTTCAATYCATCCCYCTCTTTTTGATACTAGAGCTAGAGRAGAAGCCAGAGTCTGGAGAGGGTATGCAGAACAACATGAGAAGACCTCAAGGGCAGCACAAAAGAATTCCAGTCAGCAAGTCAACTTCATAGGGTYRCAGCTTAAATGCCTCTATGCTAGTGCATGTAGCTTAGAATTAAGGAGTTAAATGTGTKCACACCTGCAGGGCTCTGATCTTCTTGGCATCTCAGAGGTGTTTTTTTGTTGGCTCCAATGACTGGAGTGTTGGAATGGAAAGATRCAGGCAAGGGAGATGGGGAAGGGGTGTCACTTTGTGTCTGTGAGAGTGCATGGAGCTCCACTTGGGGACGGATGAGGAGTTGACTGGGAGTTTATGGGTCAGAATTAAAAGGAGGGCAGGGACAGGTAACATTGTAGTGGGGGGCTGCTGCAGGGCTCCTGACCAGGAAGACCAAGGGGATGAGGCCCTCTATGGACAGAYAGGAGTGGCCTCATTTTAACAAACCCTGGTTCCCATGCAGGACTTCAGCCAACCTGTTGGAGGGACAACGCAGCAGGGCATAAGCATTCCAGGAGGCTCCTGCACTGTGTTGATGACAGCTTCCTTCTCCAAGTGGTAGRGGAGCTAACGAGGAGAGGTGCTCTRCTGAACCTTGTCCTCAGCTACAAGGAGGATCTGATGGGGGAGTGTGAATCTGAAGGGTGGTATTGGCTGCAGTGACCATGAAGTGGTGGAGTTCAAGATYCTYAGGGCAATGAGGAAGATGCACAGCAAGCTTGCTACCCTGGACTTCCAGGGAGCAGAGCTGGTCACTTCAGGGATRTGATTGCCAGAGTRCCTTGGGATAAAGCCCTGGAGGGAWGAGGAGCCCAAGAAAGCTGGTTGATATTCAAGGATYRCATCCTCCAAGCTCAGGAGYRATGCATCCCAACAAAGAAAAATTYGGGGAAAATCACCGAGAGGCCTGCATGGATAAACAGGTTGTTCCTTGGTAAACTCAAACACAAAAAAGAAAACTGCAGAGGGTGGATGYAGGGATAMGTAGCCTGGGAGGAAAACAGAAATYTTCTGRAGAGTCAGAGATCAGATGAAGRAAGCTAAATTCCTGATAAATTTAAATCTGGATATGGACATCAAGGGCAACAGGAAAATCTATCACTGGTAAAAGAAGGACTAGGGAAARTGTGTTCTCTSAGGAAKGTAGCAGGGAACCAGGTCACAGGATATGAAGAAGGCTRATGTGGTYCACAACTTTCTTGCCTYASTCTTCACTGGCAAGTGTGCCAGTCACAGTGGCCTGAATTACAGGATGCAAAGGCAGAGACTGGAAGAATTAAGAACCACTCACTGTAGAAGATGAGATATGAGACCATCTAAGGAAACTGAAGGTCCRTGGGACCTGATGAGATATGGCTGTGGGAACCTGTGGGAACCATCCAAGGAAGTGGCAAAGCCACTACCCATCATATTTGGAGAAGTTGTGGCAGTCAGGTGAAGTTCCTTCTTTCAAAGGGGAAACGTAACCCTCATTTTAAAAAAGCGAGATAAGGAAGACCTTGGGAACCACAGGTCAGTCAGTCTTACCCAAGCGTCCAGCAAGATCATGGAGAAGTGCCTCTTGGAAACTCTTAAGTGATTTGTGACAACCCAAATGGCCTTCTGTGGTGGGATTACAATGTTGGTGGATACAGTAAGAGCAACTGATAYCATCTTCTGGGAACTGTGAAGAGTGTATGACACGGTCCTGCACAACATTGTAATTTCTAAACTGGAGAGACGTGTTTTGTGGATGGATCACTCAGGGAATCAGGAATTAGCTGGATGGCTGCACTAAAAGGGTTGTGGTCAACATCTTGATGTCCAAATGGAGATGATTGGCATTCCTTGGGGGTWGATGCTGGCATTGGTGCTGCTTAATATCGTTGTTGTTGACATGGACAGTGGGATCCAGGGCAYCCTCAGTAAGATGTGTTGTGGCATCCAGAGGGACGTGGACAGGCTTGAGAGAAAGGTGAACCTCATGAAGTTCAGCAAGGCCAAGTGCAAGGTCCTGCACCTGGGCTGGGGCAGCCCCAAGCACAAATACAGRCTGGGTAGAAAGTGAGACTGAGAGCACCCTGGGGAGGACTCAGTGTGTTGGATGAGAAGCTCAACATAACCCATCAAATGTGCAYTTTCTGCCCAGAAATCCAACCACATCCTGGGCTTCATCACAAGAAGCATGGCCAGCAGATTGAGGAAGGTGATTCTCTAATCTATTCTACTCTCCTGATACCCCACCTGAAATGCTGCATCCCCAGCATAAGAAGAACATGGATGAGAGAGTCCAGAGAAGGGTTATGAAARTGGTGAGGGACCTGAAGTGCCTCTCCTGTGAAGRCAGGCTGAGAGAGTTGGGRTTGTTTAGTTTGGAGAACAGAAGGCTCTGGAGAGACCTTAGAGAAATCTTCCAGTACATAAAAGGGGCTGCAAAAGAGCTGGAGAGGGCTTTATTACGGRTGCCATTTAGTGATAGGAAAAAGGGGAATGGATTCAAAGTGAAAGGGAGGAGGTTAGGATGAGATGTTAAGAATAAATCCTTTACTGTGAGGGTGATGAGGCACTGGAAAACGCTGCCCGGAGCAGCTGTGGATGCCTCATCCCTGCAAGTGTTGAATGCTGTGCTGGACAGGGCTTTGCATAACCTGGTCTACATAAAGGTTCCCCATCCATGGCAGGAGAGTTAGACMCAGATGATCTTTAACATCTCTTGCATCCTGAAACATTCTATGCTTCTATGAGATCTTCTATTTTTTGAGTGTTTCAGCAACCTTTTCAAAAATCTGACAGGGATAAGAAGTGTTAACTAYAGATCCTGATGCCTCAGTGTACATGAGGTTCATTCAACTGTGATACCCTTGCCAGTTTGCTTTCTGATGCTCTTGAAACTTCACTTTTTTTTTTTTTTGAGTAAGTGTGGAGGAGGTTACAAGTAGATTTAGTCCCATCTTCCTATTTCCTCCAGTGAATCTAGAAAAAATGTGGTATTTGTATGGAGTCAGAARTTGTATTTTGTTTAAAACCTCCAGTGCCATTTCATTGCCGTAATTTAAAATTTAATAGATTACAGTTATCCTTACAGAGAACAGTTCATCCACTAATGCCACATGGCAAAGTTTTACAGCAAAGTAGTCTTTTATTCTAAAGTCTGGCTTCTTTTTTATACAAAGGCTTTAGATTTGTGACTTCTCCTATACTAGGGTAGCCTGAAGATGAACTCTCTAGTTCTTGGCAAGTCCTAAGCTCTTTTTTCGGAGTTCTTGTCATACAGAGCTGTAACCATCTGGTGGTCGATGTCTTAGTTTTCCTTCTGGAAGTGCAGCTTTCCTTAGTGAACCTAAATACGCTCTAATCCCATTGATTAATAACTCTGTTCTGAGGAGCCCTGGSAATACTTTTTATCTGGATAGAATGCTCCTATTGTTTAACAGCATCCTGGAAAGAAATCTTATTTAATCAGTATTAAGATGAACTCCAGTTTTACTTTTGTATTTTCTGTCAGTGGCCAGTTTCTTCTTGTTCTAGGTTATTACAGATCTAAATTAATCTGAGTTCTAAACAAAGGATTGCTTTTGACTCTGTGTGTGAGTTATGTTTTTCTTGTAAAATGTGTATGTTCAATAAGAAAATGGGTTTTTTTTTTTCTACTTGGTGTTTTGAAAAACATCACAAAGTCCTATAGAATGGATGGGAAACAATGCCACATTTCTCCTGAAGGGAAAGAAGTGGACACCTTCCAAAGGTCCCTTACTAAAAAAATTTTAAAAATTGATGCTACAATTAATGTGACTGGTGAAGAAAYCTTGGGTCAGGACTCTTAAAATGACTGTTCCCCTGGTTACTGGTTAGATCATCATAAAACAGAATTGTGTGAAGAAAAGCCAGGGAGATATTCTGGGGCATTCCCCACTCTTCCCCTCCCATGAATTTTTTATAATAGCTTATATTGCTGGCAAGTGCCTAGCATGTAATCCTTTTTGCATGTATGAGAGATACACCTGGAAAGGGAAGGCTTTGTGTAACTTGTACATTTCCAAATCTGCTCTTTTATAACAAAAAGACGGCCCATTTAATCCACCATGTACTTAAGAGTATCAAAACTACTTAAGATAAAAAAGCAAAGGCCACAAAGGCATAGTGCTGTCATTTCAAAATGATACAAAGGCACTAAAGAGCAGCCAGTAATATTACAGGCTTTATCAGTGTTGCATCATTCCTTCCTTCATAAATCTTTCACTACRCAAATCAAATAGTCAGATACTTGACAAACGTGATGTAGAGGAAAGGACATTACAAATCTCCAGTACAGTTAAAATGACTGCAGCTAAGGAAGGTAATTATTTCATCATTCCATCCACAGTCCCCCAATTCTTCTAGAAAYMCARTTATTGAGACTTTGTAAGTTTGAGGCGGTGCTCATTGTACACTGTTTTAGACTAAGTAGTTTGCTCAGGTGCAGTAATATGTCTTACTCCCCAAGTCACTGTAATTTTTTAGGGGGTTGATTTAGTTTTTTTTCCTCTGCCTAGTTGTACACAGACACTCCCCCTTTACTTGGCTGTATTACACAGAATACACAAGCAGATATTTAGAATTTTTACTTTAGCTGGTAGGCAGTCTCTAGAGGATAATATATTCTCATCTCACTTTTGGTCTTTCCAAATCCTCAGGCAGCTGCCTCTGCGTTTGTTYAGTGTGTGAGGCAGAATTGGCAGCTTTTTGAGTGTTTGCAATCAGAATACTTTTGTTGGATGTTATAATAATGGGACTACAGGATTGCCTGAAATCTTCATTGGAATAAACTGTTAAACTCAACRCTGTTGGCAAATAAAGCCTGTATTTTCAGCAAACTCTTAAATTCTTGAGTTATTTTAAATTTTCATATACTTGAAACTCTTTGTGCAAAAGGAAACCCCTTTGAGAATCTACCAGGCTTATTGCTTCCCAAGAAGTATGACATTAATCTTGSATTTGATGAGAAGTGTATGGTTSAGGCATATGGTTGTTTCTGACCATTTCAGTTTGGAGGGAAGAAAATGGAGAGGAATTTTTTTTTAAGTAGCTTGGTCTTCTGCTGCACTCTGGTCAACTTGATGTGTTGCTGAATCACAGAGAATTGTGTACTTTCAAATAACGCTTATCAGACTGACTAAGTGTCTGTCTAGAACTGAAAATGGTGAAATTTTTAATGTGGTATTTCTATTCAGCAGTCAGACCTGATCTTCTACAGAACCTGAAACAACTTCTTATCTCATTTGACAACTTAGTAGCTACAGATTATTTCAGCTTTGTTCTGTTCTGCTCTGAGTTTTTGCATCAGTCTCTCACAGAAAATGTTCTCAAGGATTCTACTGAATCAAATTTTCYAGAAGTGCATAGTGGTAACAATTTTCTTTTGAGTGGTAGCTGTCATTTATCTATACAGACAAATTCACGAGTGCTTTTGAGAAACTCGAGTAATTTTCTCTGGAGTTCTGTTTCATCCTCTGATTTACTGAATTCTAGTGGCATAAATCAGTTTGKTATTCTGTCCTTCAAAACTCTTTGCCTTCTATTTGCACCTTTTTATCTTTCCAGGAGATTAAAAAGTTACATTCTATTAGTTTTTAAAATATCTTAAACCTGGCCAATGACTGGATGTGTGGCAGGTGGTTTGGTAGGCACTCAAAGGTATGTAGCTGGAAACTGTAGAAGGAATACCAAGTTAACAGCTGCAGTTGTGTGCTAAAAACAAATGAGGGGTTAGATGAAGAACTGTAGGAGTAATTGTAACATACCTATTGCCTTTCACTGACACTGATCCCGAAGTGCATCTTGTCTAAATGTAGCCAGCCATTTTTGGCCACCAGGGGGCAAACTAAATGTTCCTGCTCCCCACCTGTATATGTTCTTGAAACTCAGCTGCAATTCTTCATGTCAATGGAATCAGATTTTGGTTTTTTCCTCTACATTAATCGTAAATATTTTTAAAGGAAAATACTCTTTTTTACTGAAGAGGTGGTCTTGTCTTGGCTCTTGTGTAGCAACAATAACCCGAAAGGCCAACTTTGAAACAGCATGTTTCATAGCAATGATGTAAAACATCATCAGGCTAGTTCTACATCATACTGCTGGATGGGTTTTGATGGCATATGAGGCTGTCAAAGAGGCTCTTTTGTTTAGAGTAGGAAATCTTAAATCATGTAAGTTTGGGAATAACTATTTTAAAGTCCRTTTCCCTGATGCTGCAGACACTGAAATTCTTCCTGTGTGTTTGAAATAAGATATCATTTTGTTCTGTAACTCAGAGTAACTCCAGGAACTTCCTTTTACAGTTGCATAGAACTTTGTTATTTATGTTCCTTTTAAAGCAAACCACTCTACAAGACAAAATTACACAAAAGTTTTGCTGAGGCAGGTACTGAATTTGATCTCAGTTTAGGTATAAAAGATGACACATCTCAATGTTCWTACAATTTTAGGCCACTGGAAATAGAGAGAAGGTAGATTTCATTGGAGAATTATGTACAAAATTAAAATATAGTAAGAATAAATAAAACCTTCTACTCTAAACCTTTCAACTGCKTAACAAGCAGGGAATTGATTTTAGTCACCAAATTTAGTAGCTTAAATGGATATTATCTTCTGTTGTTGTGTACTGATAAATACGTCTTAATTTTGTCTTTCCATAAAATAACATCTTTTCTATTTGACATAAAATTATGGCTGTCAGATGAAATAGTATATGTAATGAAATGTGTATCTTGTTGGAAGAGAAAGGCACAATGACTTAATTTGTGTTAGTTTTCATGCTGATTTTAGAATGTAGGTGAGTGCATTTTCTTCCTGGTATTTCTCAATACCAAGCTGTGATGTGATGTGCTCCTGTTTAAATTTGGGTTTCTTGGCCRTGGTTAGTTTTATTTTGTAAAAATTTCAATATGGCCTGGATCAAACCACTGTGAAGCTAAAAGAGATATTACAGGATAGAAAGAAATGCTTTGACAGGTTCTATATTGAGTAACTTTGATTTATAGAAATTGTGGATTTATTAGCCCTSATGTGCAAGACAATAATTAACATGGACTGTATATTTACCATAAAAGTTTTCTGTCAYTCTTTGTAAATATTTATAAATATATTTGTTGAGCTTTTTCTTTGGGATTCGTGTGACTTGGTTGAAATTTTGGATTTGATTCATGTATAATTGATCATTTTATAATTAGAGAACTTAATAGGATCCTGACAGAGTAAATTTTCAGTGGGTCTKCTTTGTAGATGATAYGTTGTAATATAATTTAAAATATATTRTATTTGCAATATAATATTTCTGTARTGCCTAGCAGAGGAAGATTTGAAACCTTTACATCTGTATACAGCTACCTACTAACATCAGTTGTAATAAAGGACGATTTTCATTAGTGGCAGTTTGATATATTTTCCTCAACATCTTGGACATATCCCTTWTACTTCACAAAGGTTTTCTCTTGAAAGTTTGAGTGGGTAAGATGAATGTGTCACTGTGTAGAGGTATGTCCCTGAGTCATTAAAAAAATCCAAGAAAACACAAAGACTAGAAACTCTCTTAAAGCAGAAAAGTGGCAAACTTYAAATACTTGCTTGTTGCCTCATCTCTCTGTGGATCAAACAGCTTAAAGACTCATTTGATACATTTAATGCATTTCTTTTCAAATAAAACAAAGCATGTAAAGAGTCAAAATCCTCTCTGTTACTTTGATAAATCTGTATGTGTAATATTGTATATTTTGTTCCTTTTTTTTCCCAAAATACTCTATATTCAATATATACTTTTTATTAAAGTAAGATGTTTGAATGAAAAAATAATTTTGGGAGTGTTCTTTCAGAACACTAATCTAAGAAAGAGCATTGACGTTTCCCTGTAGCAGGCAGCCTTTCATTACAGAAAAGAATTGATGGCATTAAAATTGGAACAATAGTCTGCATTGATTTTCATAACATCATAGTAATAATAATGTGGGGGAAAATTTTATAAATACCTTAATACACATTTATTATTTCAAGCAAAGAAAAATACCAAGTCCTATTGTACAATTTCATATTTAAAACTCAAATGGTGTTTCTGGCATATACAACTGAAGGAGGCATACCTTAGATCTCACACGAGATTCTGACTGAATATGGAAACATGTTTTCAAATTAATTTAGAAATAATTTTTATGGAATTTCTACCAATTCCTGTCCAGTTTGAACTCTTATCTGTATTATTAATAAACGTTTCTTTTTCCTGTCTTCTCTCTCAGACTTGACCTACCTGCTCATGCTGTTGAATAAATGCAGGGATATCAACTTCAAATGACTCCTGGAGAGGAAAAGCTTTTTTAAAAGTGACTATAAAAMTAGGGACTTGATGTATTTATTAGTGTATTGTTTACTTTTCTCGAACAGGGTATAGTGAACAACTCTAAAGGAGGTGATTTCTGACTCATCAACTGAGTTACTGAAACCAGTAAATTCTGCAGAAATGTTGTGTTCATAGTAACAAAGGATTTTCCAGATGTATCAGAAAAACTGACGTAGACAGCTCTCCTTTTGCTGCCTTTTCTGTTCCAAATTCAAGTTCTTGTTGCCTCTGCATGAGATGGGGAGCAGTTCAAGGGTAGAACATAGGAAAGAAAAAATGTCTTTTCAATAATTGTGTTCCTTATGACTGCTTCAAAACTGGCTCWGATAAGTTGTTGACAACTTGAACCTTAATGACATRGAATGCGTGGTTGCTTTTTCTTTTAAAAGCCTGGCATTTTCAACTAATCTTGTTCTTCTATCTTTATGAACATGTGTTGTATATTTAACGATATGATCCTGCATTTTTGAAGGCTGTTTTGGTTGTTTGTGTAACAAACTGTCTTATTTCAAGGTTCTTTTTATTATTATTGTTTTAGTAATGTGCATTTAGTAAATTATAGACTGCACCTTAATGAAGTAATTATTGAGGGAAGAACAGTCTGTATCCACTGTATAATTGTCTTTTGCTGGGTAATGCAATCAGATTTGTAGTTACACTCATTCAGCTTTTTGTGTCTCTTCTCTAGGGTTTTCTAAGTGGACTGTTCTAAAAATAAACCAATTGGTCTGCTTGAAGTTGTAAATACTGTGGGAGTTTAAAGCTTAAGATCTTTTAGAGGGAAAAACCCCAAWGCCTTCATTGATAGACAGATCCACAGATGCCTGTTGCTTTTTGTGATGCTGGCTATTAGCAGTGTGCTTCAGTAGTACTTCCACATAGGAATTAAATCTGGAGTTTTTCAGGAGTCAGTTTTGATCTTGGCTTCTAATGAAAGTTACTGAACTTTATCTTCCTGGAAAATAGAGTCTGAAGTAACTGTCAGTGTCTCTGGAATATTTTCTAGAAATGTACCAGAGTTGACAGAAGAAATAAGAAGAATTTTTCTTTAAGTTACACAAGAATAAAGCTGTTTGGAACCAGTATGTTCAGTCCTTGTATCAAACATTAGATATATCTGTAACATTTATATTCTGATAAGATTGCATGCAAATCTGTGTTTTAGTTCTCTCCTTTAGTATTTCTCTCATAATCAAATAAGTTTTAAAGTGTATGGCATATATGACATGTGCCATACACTTTGCCCACTACTGTGATTTGAAAATAGCTATCCTGTTGGACTTGAACTGTATGTCTTGTTCAAATAATTATAGCTTTGGCTGAAATTTGTTTGAAACATACACTGTTTGCTTGCAGAAGGGAAGCCAGTGATGCACAGCTGTAGAGATGTTAAGCTAGCCATTGGCTAGCCATTGGCTCGTTTTGTCCACAGTCTTCTTTTTTTTTAATCATAAAAATATGGAGAAAATGAAAGACTGTACATGGTCAGCAACCTAATGAAAGTCCCACACAGTAGTGACCACTTTTTATTAAATTTGTGAGGGAAAAGAAAACAAGTCAAGCCCAATTTTTCTAGTCCAGCAGTTTTTGTCTGATAGTTGGCAATAATGAGCAACCAAAACAGCAGATAAAARCATCAATGTAGTTATGGAGGCTTCCTCTTTAAAAAAAAAAAAAAAATCGCTGAAAATCTCTAGTGTTAGAGTATCTTAATATATCTCTGTGGTGTGCTGCTTCCCTTTTGTGTTCTGTTTTGCCATTCATAGCTGTAGTTGCAGCTTTGAATGCTAATTACTGTCCTTCTGGTGGGATAATGTTTTTATTTTGTATTCCAGACCTTGTCCGATATGGGTATTTAAAAATTTAGAGTAGCATTCTATTTAACTGAATTACATGAACCATATATAATCTGTATTTYCATAGAATTTGACAAGGAGTTGACTTAGCCTTCTGGTTAAAATAGATCTCAGGATACTTCTGAGTTGAAAGGATTTCACCAGCTATGACCACATCATTTGGCTTCTACTTTAACAAGGAACAAAAATGRTCTTGGATTTTCTTGACTTTGATTTTCAAGAGTAAACGAATAAATATTTGCATGCAATAATGAAAGAAAAAAATATTTAGATTTGTATTTTGGTCTCACTGTAAARTTACTCCTGCTTTCCTTAAGTTTGACCATGTATTTATGTTTTTTTCCTTCTTAATCAGTYATTTTGGATTTCCTAGCACTGGATTTGTACCTGTGTCTGTCAGTGATCCCTTTTCCTACTTCTGAAAACCTAAGAAGTTATAAGTCTCCTTTTCCTCTAACACTAAAAGGTTTTTTAACTATTACAAGTGGCYGTGGGATTACTGCTATTTGGAAAACAGTTATATTAAGAAATCTCAGTTGTCACTTATATTRCTTGTTTGGGTTTTGTTGTGTAGCAGTAAAATAATTCTAACATTTCTGATCAAGCTTCAATCAATTCTGCAGTTCTTTTTTTTTCTTTCCCCCAGGTTAAGCTGCTTTAGYTTGTCAGATGYAGYGCTTACAAATTAGRAGCTAATGCARTACTTATTAACTCTGAAGGTGTTTGAATYTCCTCAGTGCTGTTTCCTCATCAGATTATCAGATAAGAAAAAAGGATAAAACAGCAATTTACCAGAGAATTTGTTAACTGAATATTTAGCTCTTCATATCCTACCTGCCTATATAATTCTTGTGTAGTCTATCCTCTAATCTCTGAATTTGATAGTCACATTGAATTTAGCTCTCATTAGGCRCTATCATGGTACTTGGCACCTTGTTTTGTGTGGAAGTTTTTCTTAAGCAAAAAACTCAGTTGTGGTAGTCGTGACAGAATTTAGTGTTTGTGGGCTATGCTTTGGCATTTTTTTCTAAGGTAGGCTCTCCTGCACTTTCTCTTCGCATCAGACTTGGCTAGAATGAACTGATGTATTGCTGCTACAAAAAAACAGGAGAGACATAGAGCAATTCAGGTTAGAAAGACAAGTGAGTGTCTCCAGAAACACATTCTGACATGGGTTGGTCCMTTTTATTCAAAGGCAAATTGTACACTTTCATCACAGGTATTTGAGATAGAATTGTTTTATACAGTGAGCTATATTTTTAAGCAGCTAAGTATGACTTGTTTTCTTCACAAATCACTGATCTTCAAAAAATTAACATCAATGAAGATGGAGTTTTCTGAAAAATTAGACAACAGTCAATACAGAGGGGAAGGAGGAAAAATAAGCTACAAAAATGATTGTTAAATGACTTATTAAATTCATTTTAGAGGAATCTGAAATACTGAGCCCATTGAAAAAACCTTAGTAGATACTATGGGCTCCCAGTGATCATATATTACAATAGTGAGTTTGTGAAATGTGGAAAAATTGTGKATAGAAATCTTAATGGTGCCTTTTGTTTTGGAATACACAGGCTTCAAATAGGAGATAAGAAAATTTTAAGATTGTGCCAATCACCTGCAGAGTTGCAAACTTAATATTCTACACTTTKACTCTTTAGTTTTTCTATCTCTTTAGGAGGATTTGTATAAATGAAACAAAAGTATGACACACAGCTTCCAGTAACTCTCAGGTAATTTAGAGGATGAGCATGTCAAGTATATCTGTGGAATGCAATCAGTAATTCTGGATTCATATCTTGCTTAGGTTTTATGTGGACATAACTGAAGCTGATSTTATGGAACTATCTTACAGATAATGATCTAGAATGTAGACGAAATTTGGCAGATGGTGATGGCAAAATGGAATGTGCAGGCATGTGCCAGGGCTTTGCCACTCTAGTGAGCATATGGATTTTTTCAGGTTATCCATATTCTGATACATTTTTATTGTCAAGTGAAAAAATGTTTGCATTTTTATAAATCCAGAGTGCTACATTTATAAAAAGGAGTAAGGTAATCTCGAAGTTCAGTCATTGAAATAAACTGCTACTTGTTTACTTTGACAGCAGAGTTGTGTCACCTTTAACATTATTAAGTTTCTTTGAGGTCTTCAGAACTTATTTGGGTCTCTTGCCASTGTGTAATCTTTAAAGGAAGCATSARGTATTCTTYACTTGAACCTTACACTGGTAGAAGTTCGGGAAGAGCCAGTTTCTCTCTGACTGTTTGAACATTGCAAATAGCTACTTGCAATTTCAATCTTTCAATTTCAAAGTTACCATGTGGTTATAGACTGGAGGTCACTGGGTTTTCTCTCAATTCTAAGTGTCATTATTCTTTACCTTCAAAAAACCAATTTGATTGTGGTGTCTTCAAAAAAATTTTTTTCCCTCCCTACTTTTATCTACCTTTATACAGAAGACGAACGATTGTAGGACAAAGGCTTTTTCATACATGAATCATCATCTTCTTCATCCCAGCTAACTGAACTTGTGTACCATACAGACTGTGTAGATAGTGACCTGTGTGTGATATCACTGTAATATCAAAACAGACTTAAAACAGGAAGAAGTTAATTTGTGATCTGATCTGTTTTTCATTCAAGATGTATGCTAGATTTGGGATTATAAATATTTTGATTTAGATGCACTCCATACTTTAAAGAAACATCTGGTTTATGTTTGAACAAAATAAATCATMTTCATAAGTATTGCTTGGAAGATTATGCATATTGTGCTTACCCATGCAATCATTACCTTGGTTTTAAATGGGCAGGCTGATGATGTGCACTGATAGCAGTACAGACTTGCAGCTTCCAAGTATGGACTTGGGGAATGGAGCAATACATGCTGCTGTATCGGAGTGAACTCCATGCCAGCCAGACTGAGTACAGCCTGCTGCCAGTTCCTATTTGCATGGCTTCTGTCTTTGAGTATTTTTATTCTGGCTTGCTGGAGTTCTGACTCCTCCTTGATTCTCTGATATTTGCTTTCACTGCTGTTCTGCTATGAAGCCTGTCTCTTGTGAGAGACAAGRCATTCACAAAATTTGCCTTTATTCTTTCTATAAGAGCGTTTTTCAAACTTTGATTTGCTGCTGTAATCATACGTTGTTCATAAATTGTGSAAGTCAGAGATAGGTACCTCTCCCAGACTCCCATTTTGCTTCAAATTGAGAAGCATTATGTGATGAATTAGTGCTGAAGTACTCCCCCACGTATATGCCTCTCTTCAGGACAATTACACACTTCATCAGTGTAGACTGAGTTGAGTACTTAGTCTTCTGTCCCACTCAGTTTGCATTACTTTTTTYCCCCCTTTTWTCTTCTTCTAGTCTGTTTTCTGTCTTTTAAACTACAACAGCTGCAGTCAAGGCAGATAGCCTATTAATTCTCTATGTATTTAAATAAATGCATAAAACTCGTTTTTTGATGAACTTAATTATAGTTTAATAATTAAAATCATTTAATAATTAAAATCGTTTCCCTCATTCAACATCACCTCTTGATTTGGTGAACAGACAAAGGATGACTCCAGACATTTTAGAATCCTAATGAGACCAATTATCAAAGAAACACTATGAGAGATGGTATTTCTTAATGGATTTCTGAATACTTGAAATTATTGACTTGAGAATGGTAGGCTTAAGTTTTCATGGGGTTGGTTTTAAAATTGTGGTGTTGGGTAAGTTATGCATGAAGATTTTAAGTTGTAATGAGTTTATTTTTTTTTAAAGGTATATATCAGCATGCAGCATACTATCAGATGTTCACACTCATTATTGCACATCAGGAGTATTGGAGGGGWCTTCAGTGCACTTGGCAGATTCTTGCTTTACATAACCTTTGATGTAACAGAAATTGTACTATAAAAATKTTGCTGTAATAAATAACGTGGTGCAGAGTTGTGTGCCTGAACAGYTTCAAGAATTGATACTTTCCAGGTATTTATGTATTACTGGTGCTATGTACCCTGGTTCTTTGCTAAGGATCCTGTTAAAATTGCAATATTGAATGCTTTATCCTTTCTTTATTGTTAGCTATGTTTGTTGTGTCACTATTGATTAATGTGGTTTATAGTTATTATTTGTCAGTGAGCTGAAAACACTGGAGACCTAAGACTTTTGTTTATAACATTCATTACARTACAACGCTGTTTAAATTATATTTAAGCATTCTTTTGCATTTCCTCTCTTTTTTCACTTGGTTGTAACCTTGTGGGATAATTCTATAGAATACAGGAGAGAGCTCAAAGCAGTGGAAACTTCTAATTAGTTTGAGTAGTGTTTCTTCTGTAWGTAGTCCAGTTAGTATACATTCAGAATTCTGGTGATGAGTTTCACGACATTAACGTTACTAATAGGAACCAGCTGACCAAAAAGAAAGTTAAATTATGTGTTAGCAACTATTAGAAAATAATAGAAAACGAATTAGAAGATGTGGTTAAGTTCCTGCATAATTCTGTACATTGTCATTTCCCCTCTTCTTACCCCTCAAGATACAGTATAGAATTAGCATAAATATTAAAAAGAGCAAAACAAGTGGTAAAGGCTATGAAAAAGTAGATTGCAGTTAAAAAATGACCTAATATTTGAGGACYCTGATAGGGAGAAGGAATGCTAATGAGAGGATGTTGCTTTGCTTTCTTTCTCTAAAGACCTCTATCTTTGTTTATTGATCAGCCTGTATCTGCAGCTCTCTGTTTGTGGCTCCAGTTGGAGAGGGAATTGGGGTGGATGGTTCCATGTGGCTGGGTTAGTTGCCTTACATACAGTGGCATACATTCCAAAAACAGGAACATTTGTGTCCATGGAAGTATTTAAATGCACAGGAACTCYAGTGGAATGGATTCACTTTAAATTTAAAGCCAAAGACAGAAGAATAGTTTTGACAAAGCAAATGGAAAAGTCTGTGTACCATAAGTAATGGAAATGTTTWTGGGTTCTCAGTCTTGTGGGTGAATATGCATTTTGAGAGCAGAAAAGAGGTACTTCTCATTGAATTTGTTTCAATTTCATTGAATTTCAGTTTCACAGGAGGAACAGTTAGRGTCACAAGGAAACTGAAAAATTTATTTTCCACAGCTTATGCCAGTCCTAGCAAACATACAAGCCAGGTGACTCTTTTATTYAATCTACCTCCAAAACAATTACTAGTGACCAAAAACAACTCTGAAAAACAGGTGGTGATATCACCTTTTTGAAATGTATTGCTAAAACTATTATTTTATAATAACAGTCATGGTCTGTGGACACATACTTTACTTCCAGTGCATTRAAGACAAAAATCATGTATARTTCATTATGTAATTGTCCTTGCTAYGTATGAAAATCAAGATGGCATTTAAAAACCAAAATTCACCTCAGCAAAAAATTAGAAACAAAACTAAGGAAAAAAGCCAAAGCTGTGATGAATTTTTCTTTACCTTTTATTGTCTTCACTTCCACTCATTCTGTTTTTCCTTCTTTTGTCTGAGTTTAAAAAAAAGATCTGCAGATAACTGAGCACAACCAGCACCTCTGTTAATTWGCTGTGATTTATCAGCCCTGTTCTGAGTCGTTCCAGTTTCCCATATTTATCACTGTACATTCTGTGAATAGAACTTTTGTGGTAGGTTTTATTAATTGAGATAGGCTGGAGCCATAYGTATGGAGTATCACTGCTGCAGCACTTTTCTTTGAGGAACTGGTGGCAAAATTGCCAAATGTTGACTGGTATTGATAAGGAGAGCTWGTTCTGTGATTGCAGATTGCTTTGTTCTTATCATTGAGATCTCAGTATCTTTCAGGAATTTAATAATATGGCACAAATAGGGCTTGACATGTGATTATTTTTTTATTTTGGTAATGATGCTTTAAACTTTGGTTTTGCAGTACTTACTTTTCCTAGTTTCTAATAATTATTATTTTTTTCTTTTCTGATAAGGTATGGACAGACAGTGGATATTGCATTTTAGAAAGGCAAGCAGSAGTGCCTTTCAGGTTCTGTGTCTGTTACTTATTTTACAAGATATTAAAGAAAGACCAAAACAGAAATAACYCAGAAGAACAGTCTTTTGAATACATTGTGCACTGTCAAAAACTCAGCCTGAGCTTTGAGCATTGAAGCTCATTGCAGAGGGATGGAAGGACTGGTACTTGGCAAAAATTATGTCAGTTTCCCAAAGAATTAATTTTTTCCTGGTATACTTGTTGGAAATAGATGCTGTAACAGAATGAGTAATTGGCTTTGTCAGTCAAAGTATGCACATTCTGTACAAAATACAAGGAAATTTCATCCATGCCGTAAGATGCTTGAAACTTTCACACTGACAGTAAGCTGAATTGTCAGAAGAAAAGTCAGCTGGCAGAAAGGAGTTGAGCRTATGAAGTGTAAAGTTGCTTTGTTTTGGAGTAATTTCAGTAATTCCATTTAAAAAATTTTTCCCTCTTTTGATTTGCTTTGTTCCTTTTAGTTTGGATGAGCTTGGGCTGTGTGTGGCCATAATTTCTCCTTTCTTTCTCAAATGCTCTTGSAGGATTTTGTGGAAATAATAGGCTGCAAATCTTGTATTATTTTGTCATGTTATTTCATATATGGTGGTGTATGTAAGAGAGCTGRTGCTTAAAGTTGCCTCCTTATAATGGAGGTGGTGGGGAGTATTTAAGACTGGTCAATGACTTAGAATCCAGGATGGGAAAAAGTTGGAAAAGATCCTCAAGGCTAACTGCAAAAGTATTACTGTTGAATTATTCTGATCCTTCTCTGGTAAAGCAGGAATARAGCAGGTCTGAGTTGGATCAGTGGAGTTTTCAGTATGCATTTTTATGGTATGAGCARAGATAACACCATGTAAATAAAATAAGCAGCATTATGTTTATGAAGCCATATTTTCTTTTAAAATTGTGTAGTGCCATCCATGTTGTTTATAAAGTGCCCTGAGTTAGGGAAAAAAAAACAAAACAAAAAAACAACCCCAAAAATGAGTACTGAAAATTATGAAGACGTAAATAGCAGTAATGTGTTGAAGATACCACTGAAGTGCCTAGGATTTGGAAAAAGCTGATAAATAAAAAAACCAAACTACCAAAAGTAAGGAGATTTTAGGTGGTAAAACAGGATGTTTTCTTCCATGTAGTGACTGATATATTGACATGAAAGAAATGAGGCAAATCAGCCTTTCCTATTGAAATGGAACAAAAAAAATACGTGTCTTTAGCAAGGATATGACTGGCTAGTATGGCAGGACTTGGTATGATATATAAAGGGATTTTACAGTGAGCTCTGTATTAGTAGCACCCTTTGCAATGTTAGACTGCTTAGAATACAAGGATTTATAGTGCTGGTTTTTTAAAATCTTGTTTAATGTAACTGGGTGTTTTCACCCAGASATATGCCTAACTCTTTTGGCCTTAATTGTTCTTTGCAGCAAATACAGGCAACTGGTGGCTTTGGAATATCTGTCCAAATTTTGTTTTGTCAGWTATTTCTAATAATGTCAACTTTTTTATTAACTTGATGGTATCCAATTTTCCATATGSTGTTCTTGTAATATGGTAAATAGACCCAAAGAAACAAAGATTCTTGACTGATAAATTTAAGGCCAGAAAAAAAGCAGTATGTATTTACCCTAATGTAATGTGTTACATCAGCCAAGTAATTTCCCTACCAAGCTCTGCAAAAAACCCATATTCTTTAATACTGTCAATCTGATGTACAGCTATTGGGCTGATCCTTACACTATGACAGCTATGAAATCAGGCATTAAAATTTCAGCCTGATGCATTTACTGGTCATTACACAGTGTGATACAGCCTTGTACCTGCATGCTCATATCTTGCACCTATTAAGTGGAAGRGATTTTCTATGAACTGTGCTTGACTTCAAGGGCAAAGGACTTAGGAGTCATTATACTTGTGTTTCAGTCATGTTTTAAAGTGCAGAACAGGTAGTGAGGGCACAGAACTACAGGAAGAAAAAGGAAGGTAAAGTTGGTTTATACTTCAAGTTATGTGTACTGAAACGTAATCTCTTGTTTCTGGGTTTAATTTAAATATTCAAGCTTTCTAACTCGAAGATAGTATTGAGTGTAACATAAAAGAAATGTTACTAGAAGTAAATTTTTTTCACAAAACCAGCTATTAAATATTTAATGAAATAGAAGTGATGGATCAATACTGTAGCATTGTCATGTCTAATGGAACATACACTTAAGAGAATACTTGAAGAGAATGTTACACTTAGAAGCCTGACTACTCTTACTCAAAGGCTTCTTCAAGGGAGGTCCCACATGGGTTTTCTGTTTGTGAAACTCAGAAAAAGTTTGTGTATCCCCAGAGTGAGCATATTGTAAATCAGTTTAAGTTCTTAAACTTGATTCTACTTCAAAATGTAACTCAACTGCTTAATCTGAAATGTTTTGATGCAGAATAAACTGCAGAGATTACATGTAAAGTTTCAATGAAGTTTCTTTCATGCAAGCTGTCATATTAAATTAAARAATKAAAATCCMAAKTGAATGGGACCCTGAGCAACCTGCTCTGGTTGACCCWGCTTTGAAGCWTGGAWGAAAATAAAAATATTCASTTCTTCATGCAAATTTGAACTWCTCTTTCTCTGATCCTGTGAAATGCAGGTGCTGATAGTTCCCTGAATTAACAGATGAAGCTGTTAGTCATTGTTTTCAAGTTCACGTCTTAAAGTAGGCTGTTGGTAAACCTTAGAATGACTTGTGTGTTTAGGGGTTTGGTAGTTTTTGAGTGTCTTTTTTCTTTACGACCCTAGCACACAGCTTTTTGGTAGAATTTTATTGCAACTCCATAGCAGTGGTGACATGTTGAAAGCAGTGTAAGGATGTGCTACATGTACACACACACGCATATTAAAAAATAAATGATCCAACTCTTMAAGTTGTTTTGTATTGTCCTAAATAATTTTTGTTTGCAAAGAGTAAGAAAATAGGCTTTTGTATTCTTTCCAGTGTTTTCTTCTTGTAGACCTGAATATTGAGTTTCTTCTTTGTCTGTATTTCTTGCAACAATTCTGTTTTTGTGTTCAGTAGTTTTAATGTGAGCAGTTGCTTAAGTGGGCGCCTTAACTTGTTTATTCTGCTTCATTTTCATATTCCTCCCTTTTTTGGAAAAAAATTCTAGTTAAATATAATGTTTACAAGTGAAAATTTAGATTATTTAAAAAATATGACATGATCTGCATAGAGGCACATATTCCTGTTAGTAATGTTGTTTATATGTGTATGTGTGTGCCTGTGTACTTCATAACAAAACTGTATAATTTGTCTTCTTTTACTGTGGAATTAGGTAAACAGTGTGAAAAGCTTATTTGTTTAAGTGTGATGAATATGTGTATGGATTTTGGTACACAGTTCTGAAACAGGATTTATGTGGTTTCCATAGACTTCTGGAAAATAGCTGGCTTGATATTTTATAAGAGCAATTTCTTGGATTTGGTTGATGGTAAGCCATCAACCTGTTTAGTAAATCAGTAGTTTTCACTGGCTACTTTAGACATATTCTCTGCTTTCTAGTGAAAACCAAAATAATGCGACTACTTCAGTGCTTTAGTGAAGATCTTCTTTATGATGATGATAATAATATACAGTGGAATTCTTTGTATTTGACTTTTATGTGTGAGAACTCTGTGAAAAGTGCTTGCCCACATTCAGATGWCTGTAAATATTCTAGGAGTTGTCTTAATATTTCTATGTAAGTAGGAAAGCTGCAGTGAGGCTAATGATACGTGAAGTGGGAGGACAAGTATGGAAAAGCACTGTGCCCCAGTACCTGCTTGAAAATCTGGAACTGAATTCTAGATCTGAGATAATAAATTCCTTAATATCAGCCAAAGCTATTCAGACAGTAAATCTGCATGCAGATATGCATCCAGATTGAAAGGTCAGTATTGTTTCTTCCYCCTTCTTCACTGTGAAGCAAAGCAAATAAGGTCCAGTCTCTSGTTCTCTGAATTGAAAACTTAAAGATGACTCATTGAAAAGGGGCTGGGGGTAAAAAGCCAAAGGAGATTTAACAATATGGGAGTCCCTTCAACAGGATATTATGATTAAGTTCAAATATGTTGTTTGCCACTTTTAGGAGAGGCACACAACTGGGATTTGGAAGCTGACAAGAGAGCTCAAGTTTGCAAATGGGTGCAGCCATTGATCTTGATGCAGCTGCAAGCAGTATTGTCAAGCCAGAAAGAATGTGGAAATACATGCTTTTCTTTGCTGAATAGATTTCATCATAAAAGGCAATCAAAACCCTGCCATCTATTGAGTAGAGATTTGAAGTAAAGATATGGTCAGAACAATTCTTACAGTTTTAGTCTTTTGATTAAGTACTATCATACTTAAGTATGTTTTATGGTAGTATATAGTTCTACAGTAAAAGAAAGGTTTCTATGTATTTCATGAACTCATAGAATAGTTTAGGTTTAAAGAGACCGTTTAAAGGTCTTCAGTCCAAACCTCCTGCCATAAGCAGGGATGCCCTCAACTAGACCAGGTTGCTCAGAGTCCCATCCAACCTGGCTTTGAGTATTTTCAGACAGGGCATCTGTCACCTCTCTGAGCCACCTGTTCCAGTGTCTCACTACTCTCATTGAAAAAAAAATGTCTTCCTTATATCTAGTCTGTATTTGTATTCTTATCAGTTTAAAACCATTAACCCTGGCCTTATCACTACAGACATATTTGTTGTGCTTCTGTTCTTTTATAGGTCATGTTATTATTATCTAAGTATGTCAGCTATCATACAAAACATCACACATGAAATACCTTATTAGAAAAAAATTGTTGGGCTGTAATCTTCTTTAAAATGTGTGTGGCTGAAAATAAGGCTTGTAGATGCTAATACACTGTAACAACTCTGAAATTGGCAGGGTRTTCATAGGCTCAGCTCCAGTATTCAAGCTATGCTGTAGAAGAGCTGACTTGACTATATTTTAGGGCCTGACAGGCAGAAAATAGATCTGTGGGGTTGTTTTTGTTTGGGTTTGGTTTTGATTTTTTTAGCTATATGTAGAGGTGAAAAATGGATGTTTTAGGCTGTGATCCTCATTTATGTGCTACAGATGATTTTTTAATCCAAGACTTAAAAATCTGTTGTAATACTGAATATCTAGTGCATTATAGTAGGAAAGCATGGACTTACTTGATTTTGCCTGTTGTCTCTCAAGAAATGTTTAGAATGTCCTTGAAAAGTGTTTACGTGAGAGGAGGATGAGAAAAATAATCCTAAATAGTGAAGACTATGACAGATTTTGTTGCTGTCTTCAACTGCCCTTTGTGGTAGTTTAGAGAAGGTAGAGCCAGGCTTTTCTCCTTACTGATGTGCAGGGGTGGGATTAGAGGTAAAGGACATGTTACCACATGAAAACCCTAATTACGTGAAATCAAAAACAATTCCTTGTGAGAGTAGACAAACAGTGGAATGTGTTGCCCAGACCAGGAGTTGGAATCTCTGTTCCTAGAGATACTCAGAGTTTGACTGGGCATGACTATGCAAGCCTTTGTAACTGGACATGCTTTAAGCACTGGTTAAGATAGATGACTTCCAGAGGATGYTTACAATCTTGATTTATATTATGATTATATGGAAAATTAGTATTACATAAAAGACTTTACTACACTTAGGAAATACAAGGGAGTTAGTAAAACATTGTTCACTGAAGAGTTTGTGATATAATTTTGTGTAATTTGTGAATGTAAATTGCAAGCTGTAAGTATTAGGATCTGATACTGTTCTGTTGAGGAAGTTTGTAAGATGTTCACTTCTTTCCAAAGTCAGAATGTGTAACTACCCATTATTTTCTAGCTTATTTATTTAGCAGGGTATAGGAGATACTTGAGGGAGAATGATACAATAAATAAGTAATTTTCTTTCTAGATGTAACACAAATGATACATAATTACAGCAGTTAAATTGCRGAATATGTGTGAGAAAAATTCTGTGTATTTATGTGTACCCTACCACAAACCCATAGATATGKGCAGTGGTTTACAAATTTAGAAATGGTTGCTAAGTGCCACTACCAGACTAGGAAACTTGCTTTCTTGTCTAGTTAAAAAAGAATATAGAATGGAGGATGGACAAATATTTTATATCTTACAAAGGTAGTCTCCTCTTCTGTTGTGATTATCTTACTGTCTCCATTTATCTGTGTGCACAGTGGTTTTGGTATTGTAATTTCTCTATCTTGTAAGAGTAAATACATCTGTTTCTGTGTTACCATAATAGCAAGGAGTAGACTAAATCTACCTCCTTTCTTTTATAAGCAGGTTTTTGTTAGAATTGCTTAGCAGGACAGCTTAGAGACATATTTCTCCTCTGTTTTAGCACTGATGCTGTTGAGGCAACACTTCTCATCTTTTTAATCATTTTAAATTTCACTCTGTAGTGACAAGAGTGGGAAAACAGTCTCAGGCCAGTGAGGCTGGTGTAGTGTTACTCACTTTTGGATCTAACAGCATGGTTGSAGCATTTCTCCTAAAATCTGAGAGAGATGCTTTAGTAGAGGATTTAGGACAAAATGTAATTTGTTCAAAGGCACCAGATTTTGCTGCAGTATTTCAAGGTCYATAGAGAAAACTGGACTCTGGATGCAGAGGCATAAGGATTCAGATCCCAACTGACCTCACAGTCGAAAGCAGACAGGTTCTCTCAAGTGTTTAAGAGGGAAGATAGTTGTTTCAATGCAGTAGGTCATAGCTGTTGACCTGGAAAACATTTTGCTTTTTTTGCTTCTATCACCAAAGCGAGCTACACCTGATCCTGACAAAATCTGACTAGTTGAGGATGGGAACTCTATCTTTAAAGTATCACTGAGAAGAAATGAACTGAAATGTTAATGGACTCAAGTGCCCTTTCAGGCCATTGTTTCTCTTTTCAGCAGAAGGAAGGTGGCACATATAGGCCATTAGGAATMATGAAAGATAGTCTTCAGCTATGATTGCAATTTATATATGAAGTGTGTTATTACTGAACATTTCCATAGACTGAAGAAGGGAGTTGGCATCTAGCCTTAAATGTTAGCTGTAGTTCTTGTTATTGTTGAATTCACTGCAAACATTTGGTATGTTGCTTTATTTTTTGTAACTAGCACATTGACAGCCATGACATTCTGCTGCTGCTTGTTTGTCACTGTAACTAAGACAACTTGACATCCAGAGTTTGTAGGTAAACACACAGTAAGGGCACTCAGAATTTGATCCCTGGTCCTGGTATGTAACTTGTTTATTGCAAAAGCTACATGACAGAGAAAGGCARTGATATGTGCAGTATTTTGGAGATTAGTTTTATGGTAGATCAGGGTTTTTAAATTGTCATTAGCACTGCATCTGCTGAATTGAGTTGTCATTCTCTATTATAGCTGTTTTACTACCAAGGTGCTTCAGGTTTTAGTTGCTCTACGCTTTCAGTCTGCTTGATAGCTGCAAAACCTGTGCTCTTTACTCAACAAATTGGAATCAAATATTAATGTCAACATTTCAAGGAAATGTCAGGCAAAGGGGACATGCAGACASAAAGTCTGATTCTCCTTCCACTTATATAGTCTACTTCTTTCAGAATCAACATGGAATTAAATTAGCAGAATAGTTATCCATGATGTTTTCTTTGTAATCTCATTTCCCTGTTTGGAAATGGGAGGTCTCAGCTGTTTTTTACTAGATCATTCTCCTCTGTGCCARGCTTTACTTGGGCAGGGAATCTGCTGGCAGATGCATATAGTACCTTGCTGAATTTAACATGCCATATTTAATAAACAGTGTTTAGAAAAATACTTCATTTCTATAGCAACATCACCATGATATGGAAAGAAGAGAATGTGTTTAGTTAGTGATAAAAGTGTTATTTAATGTTGGTCTTTTAATAAGGCAGGTTATGCTACTTGGTATTTCCTCATGAAGTAAGCTCCRACTACAGATCCTCTGTGTTAAACACAGAAGAAGTAGTGGCAAGTAATTCCATGCTCTTCCGGCTACTAAAAGATCAGTAATTATTTTTTGTGTTAGATTTTAGGATAGAATGAAAAACTAAACAACAGGCAGGCTGGATATATTGTTGTAATTAGTTGCATGTCAAAGTCTTTTTTTCTGTGTACTTTAGATGCGATTTTTTTTTCCTTCTTATAATGATTAAAGTAATGGTGAAGCCTGGTCCCAAGGTGAGAAAAATATTTGGAAAAGCCTTGATGGGTGCATGTGGATTTTAGGTCAAGTCTGTGGGGAAATGTTCCTGAAATCTAGGTCTAGAAACTTGATATAGTAAAATGGAAATGAGGCACTTTTCAATTGATTTTTTTTTTTTTGACAGCATAAAGCTGTGGAGGTTCTTACAGGAATGTAGACTGGAGTTTAGAGGTACAAAAAGAACATTTAATTTGATCTTCTATAGTTTTTGCTCAGTTTAGCCTTTTAACAAAGATAAGTCTCATTAAAGTACTACAGAAAATTTCTGAACCGAAAAGACAATAGCTTTTTGTGAGAAGGRGTAGAGAGTTCTGTGTTTTGTCATCCTTAGTACAGAGCACTGCATTAGAGCTTAACTCAGAAACTAAGAGTGAAAGAAAGATTAGGAAGMGGCTGAAGTTCTCAAATTGCCTCGACTTGGAAAGATCCCAAAATAAATTGCACTCTGTGTTGTACAAATGATTAACATTTTGGCAACATGGGAACTAATCTCATTCTGGGGCAGGATACAGCAAATTTTTAGTGCTCAGCAATACAATTCTATTTTAAGGCAAATTGAAGAGACTCACTGTTCTTGAGGCACAGAGAAAACTAAAGAATGCAGAATGCAATTTCCTAAYTGGATACCAAAGAGGCTCATCTTCCTGTCCAGGGCGGGTGTGTATGTGTGCACATGTTTGAAGAGTTGTGTCAGTTGTAATTGCAGCTACTAAGAATTTAACCCAAGTAAAATAGTCAAGTCTTCAGTGTTAAATCCCTTAGAAGTAAAAATGCTTCTAACAGTCCTTTCTAATACACTGCTGCTCTGGGAGTTCAGCATGGATTTGGTGTGTGACATAATGGACAGCAGCAGGGTTTCCTGCWGCCAGTGAGATTATCCTTTGTCACTCATCCTGGCAAGGTCCAAATCTGCTAGGTTTGAGATTAAAGTCCATAAYCACCTGACATAAGACCTGAGGCACTGAGATAACAGAATGCTTTTGTAGATGGGAAAGGAGTACAATGCTAGGGGTGCAGTAAAGTTGTATTTAGAACAGTCAAAGTGTGCAGTAGCATGAAGTAATTTCTTTGACTGTTAAATAATAATTTGTCTTGGTCATGGTATTTTATTGTGATAGTTCACAGATATTTGGTATTGGYAATTGGCAGATCCAAACATGGTGATAAACATAGCTTTTTAATTTTKAAATGTGCAAATTATTCCTTCAGTCAAATCAGTGAAAGGGAGTTAGCATTCAAACATTTACCTTGTCTGAAAATATTTCTGCTTGATGTCTTTGAGATCTGGAGAAGCCCTAAAGACTGAAATAAGCAAAATGTAACTTAAAGAAAAAACAGTGAAAGACTTTAAGAAAAATATTGAAAAGACAAAGACTAAAGAGTAGGTGATTAGTTAATGAAATTTGGAGACTGTGAGTCCATTAATGCACATTGTAAGATGCTGCTGCAGCAGGGATACCAGCCAACAGACTTTTTTCTGTCAAAAGTTTCTAGTCTTAAATTAGGGTAGTTTTTCCTTCATCAGTTCCCAACAAGTTAATGAGACTTTCTTTTCTTGTGCTTGGTCTTTGCTGACATTTCTTACCCCATAGAACTTTTTCCTGTCCTGTTTCATGTTCAGGATGTCTGCTATCAGATTATCTCTACCAGTGTTCTGGAAACCATTCAGGAATGGGCTGCTTCTTGATTCTTGTTTTGCCCTTCAGTAAGGGATGCATTGCGGGGCATTTATGGCACCATATGCTGAAGTTGTTTGGAGATTTTTGTATAAAGCAGGAGCTCATAGTGTAGTGCATATGAAAGCATATTTCAGAATAATSCATCACTAAGATCTACAAGAAATGGATCAATTACTTTGAATTACAATTAGGTTGCATGTAAGAATAATTCCTTCAAGAAATTCAGCACTTGGTGATATACTTGTTCATTATCCTGTGTGAATTTATTAAAAGAATAATGCCAGTATTTCTAAACTTCCATTTGTGCTTAAAATCCTGTAGATTCCTTTACTKATCTTTTGAATGCTTTTATTTATTCTTTAGGCTTCATCAGTAAAAGTTACTGCTTTAGGGTCTGAGAAATAATATTGTCTTATGGAGCCSTGTATATTGAATTGTTCTTTTCCTGCATAGCTGTTGTTACTTAACAATGAGAATGAAGCCAGTCTTTGCTCTTAAAAAAATGACTAATGGCTTTATTTTCTTTAGAACCAATGGAGGATAGCCATTTTKGAGAGGAATTGTTCTTCAATAATTTCCCTGAGGAAGACTCTGAGGCAGCAGATTTGACAGATAACATTAAGTGATCAAAAATGGTCATAAAAAACCACATGGTACCAAAGTGTGGTTTTGTACATATTGTCACCTCTGCTCAATAAAGATGTTAAGGATGATGTTAAGTGTAGTGTCTCTATATATATTTAGGAGAAAGAGAAATCCTCATTTTCTTTTCCTCGCTTGCTGAGTTAAGATGTGTGTAAATAAGCAGAAGATGCCTGGTACATTTGCATGCCTAAGAGAAGAGCACTGTAGGAGCTGATTTAGAGAAACTTCTTTAGAACTCTTCCCAAACATTTGGACTAAAACTAGGGCTAGATCAACTTCTCTGAAAAATGAAGGRTCAGGAGGGCCAAGCAAATGTGTCACATACACAGATTTCTTGCTATGTCTGGGAGTATTAGTAGGGGGAACTGAACCATTCTGAACCCTTTTGGCTGCTGCTGCCCCTGCAGTCAGTAAGCCTGCAGCTGCAGTTTGAAAGACACAGGAAGGCCACTGTTTCTCAGCTTTTATAGTTTCTGTAGATGTACAGTAAGTAGGGTGTTTTGATTCGTGTTTCTCTGTAACATATCCTGATTTTCTTGGTGTTTTAGGAAAGTTAATATATAATAAAATAGTTTGAATACATGTTAATTAATTAGAATACAGAGTATCCTAGGTAGTATTTACTTCATGTAGGAGTTTCTTGCATGTTTTTWACCACACATGGTTAAAATATCGAAAGAACCTTTAACTCTCTCAGGTGTAGTGGCTGGAAACAAAAGGAAGCAAAACAACTGTGATTTCTTTAAAATTAATTTACTTTACTTGGATCTCTTAAACTTTGCTGTCAGTAGGATTTAGCCTAAAATTCTTGTCTTGTTTATCTGCATGGTGTCAGCACCATGCATTTTACTTGAAACTGTTGTAACTCTCTTGCCTTAGCATAACTTTTGTCAAGGGAGGAAATAATTGGAATGTGCAGTGTTGTCAATAGTCTTGCTATTTAATATTTGCAGATACAGTATTAAAAATGTCATGACAGGTATTTCTTAAGGGATAAGGAGAAAACACTTAAATTGTGGACATGCTAGAACTAGTGTTTGAAAAATTGGAACATTAGTAAGCTTCTTGAGACAGCAGCCTCTCTTGATTTRTCTGATAAATATTGTAGTGTTATATTCATCTCTGCTAATATAAACAGAGCTTTTCTTGGAAAGGAAGTATCTGATTAGGKGAAGTTCAGAACAGGTAAGTAATATAGCAATACTGTATTTTTAGACTTAGATTTCATTTTAAACATAMGTTGAATGAGCACAAATCTTATAATTTCTTCCTACAAAGACTGGCATGTTTCTGAAAAGAAGTTGTAGTTGTGAAGTACATATTTTAAGGAGATAAACTAAAGCCTAAATTTCTTCTTAAACACAAGGGACATTTGGCTCTTGCAAATGTTTTTCTAAGAAATGCACCCTGACTTGTTTCTGTTTAAACAAACAGACCAAGATATGCCAGTGAAATCCCTTTCATCTGTAGAGTAACTATTTCTTTCCAGTGCGACAGCTGATCTTTTCCAAATTTATCTAATAACTAAGCCCAATTCAGAAATATGTTGCTTGCTGAAATATGTGTTTTCTCAAATCCCGTGATATAATGCCATTACTGTACTAAATCACCAATCCCCCTGAAATCTCTGTGCTTCTTCTGTCTTTTTCTTCAATTTGGAAAATGTCTAATTTTCTTATGTTGGCAAGAAGTGTGGGAATTTCTTTGTATCCTACCAATCAAAAGGGATGACTGAGTTACTTAGAATATAGTTCTTTTTTCCTTACTAACCTTATTTTCTCTTGTCTATATACTTGTTCTCTTATTGATGTTAAACTGCATGGCATCTTATTTAAATTCCTTACTTGTAGATACCAATTATTTTCTTAATATCTGTGTAGCACTATTGAACCGAGACCAGTAATTTTAACTACTTCCCTCTGTTAAGTTGAAAAYATGTTGTATACGTGTGGCTTTCCTTCCATTCCATTTTCTGTTGACACATCTGTTCTTATTTGCTTTGTAATGACAATAACACTGTATTTCTTCCCTCATAATATTTTGTATTTCTTAATTTCTTCCATTTCGGACTATTTTCACACTAGGGTGTTCTTTGTCTCCATGGCAATGGGTGGTAGACTAGAACATTGTTCTGAGCCTTAGTGTGACAGACTTTGTTTTTYTCCTCTGCTGGGAGAAACATACCAAAATTTGGTCCATGCAACTGGTTTGATATRGTAGATCTCATGATTATCTTTGTCATTAATTTTCTCCAGGCTGAAAAACAAACAAGCAAACAAAAGCAATGTCAATAAAAAGTATAGTATCTGCTTTGTAAGTGATTCCAGGTTTTATCCCTGACATGCTAAAAAGACATAGATTTTCACCTTCCTGAWTGAAAATTGAT
Source organism: Alauda arvensis (assembly GCA_902810485.1). Lineage (NCBI taxonomy): Eukaryota > Metazoa > Chordata > Aves > Passeriformes > Alaudidae > Alauda > Alauda arvensis. The sequence goes on from CADDXX010000328.1 coordinate 883,918, forward strand.
GAGTAGCACTTTTTTTTCCTCTCTTGCTGTGGTCAAATATGGTAGAAAAAACGTTTTCCAAAAACTGCATAAGAGCCAAGGCCTTTTCAAATCCTTTCTTAGTAGACCTTTAAAATCTWGACTGTTACTGTCCTTGTGCCCTCTGTGTGTCCTTCACATTTCACAGGACTTCTGTCCTGAATCCAATGCCAGTGAAGCACCCTTGATGGGTCTCTGCACTGAGTATTTCTTTCTTAGCTTTTACTTTTTAAGTTGTTAGCTGTTTATTCCAGTTTCCAGAGATCTCCTTTATACAGTTCACATTTTTTTAATAGGCACAAACCATAGCYTCACAATCATATTGTCATTCTCTTTCAACATACCAAGGTAAATTCCCTCCAGCCCACATATGTGATCTGAGCTCACTGTATAGTCTGGTGCTGTTTTGCCACTCTTGGCTGTCAGTGGAACTGTATGCAGAGGATCAGGCAGTAGTTTTTGCCATTGTAGCCTTGGGCTGGTGYGTTAGTGAAGTAGCATCTGAGGAAATGGAACAGTAACATATTTATGAAGTGCCTGAGCAGACATATGAAAGTGCCACAGATAGTTTTTTACCTCACATGTCACCTATTTTCATTTTTKTTCTCCTATTATCTAGCAAATGCAYTTTAAGGCCTTCTTCACAAGTTGAATCTTGAAAGCATAATAGAAGGAGCATGACCAGAACTTTTTGTATTTGTAGTGAAAAGATGGTTCATCATTTCTTTTATTCATGATGAGAAACGTGAGATGCACTTTTAAAGAAACAATGTTTTAAATTTTACGGGGTCTTAAAAGCTTGTAGCGTTTGTGCTTTGATATGAATTCCGTCCTTTTCAAAATGTTTTTCATTATTTTCTCCGTATTTCTGAATATATACTTTAGTGAGCATTTGGTATTTCTTGAAAAGTGATTTCAAATACTGTGCTATTCAAACTTGCTATTAGTAACGCTGCTAGTACCTAATAGACAGCATCCACAGAAATCTTACTGAATGGGAGCTGTGCAACAGAGAGGGCTGAAAAGTGGCTCCTAGCCCAGCTCCATCAATGGTACCAGAAACACGAGGCAAAGGAAGGGAGCGGGATAAACATTAAATGTGGGGAGCTGAGTGCCAGAGCCACTGGAAGCAGCTATTGATTCTAACAGTGCTTTGCCAGCCCCATGAATACAGGCCTTGGGGGTGGCACGGCCCTGGAGCTGGAGCCAYCGAGGAAGCTGACATCAGCCTCCCCTGGAGACTGGCACTGAGCAGCAGAGCAGTGTCCTTTCACCTGTCAGTGCTGCACCCTGCTCATGGAGGCTGCCTGCCAGACAGGCAGCCAAGGAGCTCTGCAGCAAGGCTTTATCTTGCCTGCAGGTGATTGTCTTTCTCTGCCAGAGGAACAGTGCTTGTATTACCTCTGGGGTGGTTCATTATTTTGTAGTTTTTCTCATGTTGGTTCTTTGAGTTACTAAACTGATATCTTGACTTTTTGATTCTCATAAGTATTGATGTGACATGCCACTGCCTTTATTTGTATATGAGTACTCTGAGCACTGAGCTCCTGGTGGTTTTGGCTCAACTAATGATATTCGTAATGGGAGGCTCAATCTGCAATCAAGGCTGGCAGAAGTCTCCATTTTGCTAGCCTGTAAAATATCTTCTGGATTTGTTTTTTTCTACTTTCCTAGGTGTAATAAATGTAATTTTTAAAAAAAAAAATTTTTAGACTGACATCACGTAAGATCTGACAGCTCAAGCAAACCTATTGAATGCATCTGGGACAATTAGTAAAAACTGTGCTAAGGGGCACGTGGTCCATCTTGGCTTCTTGCCTTCCCAGGTGTTCTGAGATATGTGACATGCTGGGATAGTCAATAGGCTTCTGGGGAGTGTASGATCTGCCTTATTCCCATGTGTGCACTCTCCTGCATTTAATGGGCTAAACTAACACTGCACATTTGTGCAGCAGAGTGCTCAYACGGCTTATGATAGATCAGATGTCTGTGCACGTCAGCGGAGATGAAAACCAGCATCTGATAGGCAAGTGAGTATCCACATGCTGCTGAACAGCATGCCTGCATCCTGGATGAGAATTCCAGACTGGCTCAGGTTTCAGGTTGAGGAATTTTCCAGTACATAAGTATAATGTATTTTCCTGGTGCAACTTGTGGTTCCTCAGTTATGTTTATGTTTTGGGGTAGCACTCTCTGTGTATGCCATCCTCTGTGTATGCTGTCTGTTGCCCCCATTTATTTARGGGAACTACAGTATTTAGGACTGGTGGATTTGCCATGTGATGGCAGCTTAGTTGTTGTCTCATCCTTTTATTCCTGTAACAGTTCTCCATGTGACCAGCAATTTAAGGYTTTATAGGATAAGGAAAATCTCCCTGACATTAGACCAAGGGTCCTGGAGCAAAATACAAGGAAAGAAAAAGTTTCTGTACACGTTTTGCGCTTTCTTTTTCTAGCACTGGAAAGAGGTTGGCGCAGAGGTATCAGATGACAAGCCTAGCCCAGCACTTTCAGTGAGACTTAGGATACAAATACATGTTACAGAGTCTCTGGGGAGGTTTGGGGCAGACSAGTCAAATCCTCTGCTGTTGGACTGGTGCAAAGATGTGAGGGGGAGATACTTGGTGAGCTCAGTCTAACTGTGGAAGTGAGCTTGAGGCAAGGGTAGAGCTGTGATGTGGGACAGTTGGTTGAGCTGAGTTGGCTTGTTGGAGTCTGAAAATAGCATAGCTACCAAATAGTAAAGATCTAGCCTAAAAGAGGTAAAGAGCTTTCAGTCCGATGAGAAGCAGATGTGTGTACTTGAGATGCAGATAGAAGAATTGGAATGGAAAGCCCRTTAAGAACTCCTTGAAATTAAAATGAGTTAAATACTCAATGGGAAAAGAGCTAATGGCAGTGAGGAAAAAAAATCTGAATCTAATACTGTRGGTTTTAAGTTTTTAGGAAGCATGTGCAGCCAGAACTTTTGCTTCTAAAATTGTCAAATGCAATTCCATGTCCCTGTACATATTGAAATATGTAACTCTTCTTTGTTAAAAACAAACCAACTCCTCTGTGGGAATAGGGAGGCCAGAGTAAAATGTATTTTTTTGTATTATGGTAAGACATATAAAATCTGAGTGGAATTTTCTATAGCAGGATTAAGTTTGCTGTTGAATAATGTTCAGGAAATCTTGTCTTTCCTGCGTTGGTAACTGTTAAAAGTATTGTTTCTTGGAAAGTTATTATAAATGAAGCCTGACATTGTGCAGTTGTCTATTAGACTTCTTCTAAAAGTGGTAGTTTGTAAGTCACATAAATAACAGTGCTGTAGCAGTGAAATTTTATTTCAATAAAATACAAAGATAATTAGAAGTTCAGAAAACTGCTTCAATTTCTGTGGATTCTCTTTTCCAAATCAGGTTTTATTTTAATATATTAGTTTTTATTCTGTAGGCCATGGCAGAGCTAAAATGTTGAATACAAAACAAGGGCTGAGTTTTCTTTATCCGGTTTTTCAGGTCAACCTTGGTCTGAAAATATTTGTGAGGAAGCTTCCTTCCTTGCCCATGAACACCTGCTGTTCTCTGAGTCACTCATCTTTTTAACCATGTATTATTGTGTTCTTTAGAATACAGATTTCTGTTCAAGTGGTGGCAGCATCTACAGAAAATGTTGTAGAGGAGAGATCAGTTAAATAATGTAATAAATGTGCTACAGAGGAAAGAAAAGTTACAGGATTATAGGTTCTGTGCCTATTGAAAGATGAAAGCTTCTGCATAACTACGTTGCTATGTATGGCTTAGATTTTTTGTTGTTTGATTTTTTTTTCCCATGGAGCTTTTTTCTCTCTTACCATACTTAAATGTGTATTTTTTAAAAACTTAGTAATAACTCCTTTTTAACAGTGAGAGAATACATATAGAAGAATATTGAAGTCCAAAAAGAAATTATGAAAATTTTCAAGGCAGAATATTTTTTTTCTTATTTTTTAATATTAAAATTAAAACTGCAGCTAATTAAGCTGATTAAGCTGCTGTTTTGGTTCTTTTTCTAGGGTTATCGGGTTTTCAGAGGACGCAGATTTTTTTTTTTTTTTCATAGTAAAAACTTTTCAGGAAAAAAATAAAATTACTAGTCTCAAAGTGCATATATAATTGTAGCATGAGCTTCAGTTCTTAGAAGTACTTCATCACTCTGACCCTGAATGAGTGTAATGCTTAAACATGCATAATTTTAAGGCATGGATATTAAACTCATTGAAATCCATCATCCATGGCTATTAGAAGTGCTTTGTGTCTTTCAAAGAGGCACTTGAAAGAAATCCTGACGTTTCAYACAGTTTCAAGTAGAGCAGTGTGGATGAATTTTCTGTTTAAAATGTCTGAGTACCTTTAGCTGGAAAATGTTGAAAAGTGGTATGGTTACTGTTACCAATCTGTGCCTTTATTCTGSCTATTTCTACAACTTGTCCTTCAACTTGCTCAGGACAAAGGCAAGGAAACCCCTAAAGAAATAGAGAAGACTTAGGCTCTGTCTTGAGATCCTGAGACATTGGCTTTTGCATTTATAGATTGTTAAAGGATACTTTACCTAGAGRTGCTGTGATGCTACCCAGCCTTCACTGTAAACTGAGTATTCCTTCATTCTGGTTTTATATTAAAATATGAAAAGGAGGCTTTGTACATTCTATAATGMTCTTGATTACATTCTGCAGAGGATATTGAACATTATTATAATCAAACTTATTGACTCAAGATCAGGAAGGATCTGAATGTAGGAGGAAGCCAGGTTCTTATGCAGAAGGTGAAACAGCTTGAGGAATATGTGTAAAATTGTGAAGCTCTAATTTATTGAAACAATTTCTTTACTTAATTTGAGAATTGATTAACAAATTCAATTGTTTGTAGAAGCACATAGGGATTTTGTTTAAATATCCAGTAGCAGATTGTAGTTAAGTAKCAGCTGATTGGAAAAATTAATTCTTTAGGAAAATAATATACATATATATGATTTACGGTATTTATGTTTTGGATTTAAGATAGAAAATTCAATGCAAACCATTCAGATCATACAATTAAAAAGAACAAAGCCACCAACACRACCTACCAAGACAATAGAGGGGTGGGCATATTGGGGAGAATACAGAACAAGATAGTGTTATGTTGTGTRTAGATCCATAATGCAGCTTCATCTTGAATGCTCTGCGCAGTTCTCATTGCGAAGAAAACAGACTTGGAAAAGATTCACAGAAGGGTAACAAGAAAAGTACAGAGTTACTTTGTAGACAGAAGTAAGTCAGCAAGACTTCTAGCARTGCCTGAGGGATATTCTATTTGGGATCTGTGAAGTTGTCTGCAGTATAAAGATGAACAAGAATTGATTTATCTTCTGGATGGTTTGAGGCCAACTTGAGAACATGTAATTTATACAAGCCCCACTTGTACAGYCTTCCTTAAGCAAAATGCAGGATGCTTTGCCTTAGAGGGGATATTTGTCACACTCAAGATTACTTCTCTTTGATTCTAAGATTTATGTTCTAGATTTTTCTAATTTTTCACTATTTTAATAAAAACAACAACACAATTTTCTGCATGGACTCAATCAAACATTGTTGATTTTGGTAGACATAGAATCTACCACTTTGATGCTTTTTCAAGAATTTGAAGTTTTGCCACTGTGGTGTGACTCCTGGAGCAGCATTGCCTTTCAGCTGGCTCATACCTGTTCRGAACACCACTGTAGGAATAGCATGATAGTGACTTTTAGGAGGAATATTTGAAAAATACTGTCATAATTGTCATAATTTCTGCTTACTTCTTGTGTGATAAAAAAATTATATGCTTCTGTGTATTTTATTACTTTAAAAATATAGTGATTAAAAAGGCAAATCACATATACTTATTTGTAGATTGTTAATCTGTGCAGCACGAGAGTAAAGGAAAGGTTAAATGTTGGTACAGAAACACAGCTCTATTTTACACTTCTGGATTCTGCTCATTTCTTTCTTTCTCTTTCAAAGCACAAATTTTCATAACAATGTTTTTACTAATAAAATATAATGAGTTAAATATGGTTTAGGCTGCAACCACATTTTTTTTCTTTTGGGTTAAAAACCCAACAAGTGTTCTGTACTTGCAAAGATGTATTTGATGCTTCATCATTTTTAACTTCTGACTATGTGGCTTTGACAACTGTACAAGATTTACATTTTCTCAGTAGTTGAAATTTGTATAAATTAATGTTTTTTTACAGTGATCTTTTAGCAAGTGGGATGGAACTGCTGGATTTGACAGTACACGCACTTCATTTTTTTAGGTTTAATTTATGCAGACTTTAAAATGTTTGGTACAGTCTTTAAAATATTTTGTTCTAGAGAATAGTAAATTGGATTAAGACGCAGTAATAAATAATTTCAACCATTTTTCTGTGACACCTGTTAACTGAGATGTGCAAATCAATCTATTGTCTTGGCTATGAATTTGTAATTTGTTATCAAATATCTCATAATCTTGGAAGCAATTTATTTAATTCAAGTTTTTCCTTCTTGGAATTGAAGCCTAATATGGCTGATGACATAATTAGAAAGRTATTTTATGTTTATAAAGATGATCTGTGGAAAATAGAGCTAATTAGACTGACTRAATGAAAGATCTTACTGATGCGGTTAAAACTGCTTAGCAAATTATTTTCTAAAATTCACATATTGTTTAAAATAGCTGTATTTTATTGATGATGACTTTGAAGCTTCTGAAAAATCATGCATTGAAAATAYAATTTTTTCAATACCTTTGAAGTTAAAGTTAAGGAAAACTACCATAACATTTTAAAAACAATGTTAGAAACATTACCTATGTGAGCACTGTAAGACATTTTTTATTTTAAATGCTAGTAAGTAATCTTTTTGAGTAGCATTTTTACTTTGAGTGATGCAAATGACCTCTTAATCAGACTGTTTTATTCTGTATAAGCAATTTGTCCCTTTATGATAACTGTAATCTTTTTCTCTCCTTTTTTTATTTTATTTTGCYGCTTGCCTTTTCTAGGAAGTAGAGGTTGGTATGCTTCTTCTGTCTTTTATGATACTGTGARCTTTTCATGGATTCCTTATGTTTTACTAAACTTAGGTTGTTTCTCCCCCTTCAGGATGATTATTTTCGTACGTGGAGTCCGGGTAAACCATTTGATCAAGGTAAGATTGCACTAGGTACTTGTGTGGGACAACATTTAAGTAATTATACTGGTACTCCTGTTCTAGAATACTCACAGAATTCTGTTAATTTGTATAATTTTCTCTGTCTTCAAATAATTTATTTAAAGAGGTCCAGAAACTCAGCCTAATGATCAATTTATGTCTTATTTTTTCAAACATTTATTGATTAGAGTAAAAGATGGGAGCATTAGAAACCTTCAAAGCAGCTTAAAATTTCCCTTGGAAAAACATGAGGTTTGGAAGATTTYGGTTTACTTGTATTTTTAAGTTAAGAACTCATCCCTTTTCAGTAGGACAATAGGCATACAGTCTAACACTTGTCTTTTGCAGTCAAGAAAAAAAATGATTAAGATTTTGAATGTCTCTTTAYATTAATTGGATAAAAGTTGATCTAGAAAACCAGTTTTGGTAGTCTGTCATGTTCAAGTGATCTGTCTTGAGGCAAAATGCAGCTGGAGCTTTGGGAATGCTGTAGTACAACAGTTTTATGCTGAGAATACTATGAGCAATTGCAGCAAATATTCCCATTACACATCTCCCCAGGCATTGGAACTTAATATTTACTGTCAATATAATCCCCCTCATGTATATGRTTTCAAAGTGTATTGCTGCCATTTTAAAACTGCTGAGAATCTTGATACTTTTTTTAATTGCTCTGAGAAATGCTTCAGGGACTTTATAGTACCAGTGGCATAAAAGCAATGAAGAAACGATGCTGGGGCTTGTAAAAAAAMCAGACTAAGGTAAAAATATGTTGCTAAGATRGTGTTTATTCAATTTCAAGAACTTTCTCCACAATGTATACTGACTTGTGAGGGATATTTTTTGTTGTAATATTAGAAAAAATTGTGGTTTAAAGAGTTGGTAGTTGTGCATATTATAGAAACAGTGATAGTTATTAAATTTAAGCCTTCCAGTCCCTAAAAGGGCCTGCATGAAAGCTGGTGAGTAGGGACTTTTTACAAGGACCTGATAAGAGAAGAGGCAACACCCTTAAGCAGGAAGAAGCTAGGTTTAAATTAGATATTAGGAAGAAATTCTTTACTATAAGATGGGGTGAGGCACTGRAACAAGTTGCCCAGAGAGGGCTGTGAACTTCCCATCCCTGGAGGTGTTCAAGACTAGGCTGGATGGAGCTCTGATTAACATGGTCGAGTGGAAGGTTCAGTGCCAGCAGTGAACAGGGGCATTGGAACTAGATGATATTTAGGATCCCTTCCAACATTAACTATTTCATGGTTCTGTGAACAGTGCTTTACTTCATTCTTCCATTCTTTGGCACATTTTTAAAGGCCTTCTTATGTTAATGGTTTAAAGTATGTCAGAATTGTTCATGCTGACAGATCTGTGTGATTCTGTTTGTGCTATTAAGAGTTTCTATATGGAAATATGTGTCCAAGCATACTAGGAGGATAGCCCTTACTATGAAAATGTRTAATGGTATTTCTTCCTGGGCTGCAAGATCCATTTTAAAAGATGGAATACTAGGATTTGCATTGCAATCCACCAACAGTGTTTCTTAAAGCAATGTCTGACATTTGTTTGAAAAAGAGAACTTGCTCTCATTGAACTCTTGCTTGCCTATRTCCTTATAAGATAGAAAAAACATATTTAAATGTTTTGAATGTATATTTTATATGTATGTACATGTGTATACACCTCTGAATGTTTTTGTATTTCTATAAATACCACAATGTAACTTGTTAATGAACAATTATGTGGGGCAGGCATTATTGTTGGAATGAATCCGAGTGTTTTATTAGCATATTTAGTTACTGCTAAAAGGCAGGTTTTGCTCTTTCACTGGTTTTAGAAATAAGCAAGTAAAATGTTTTGTTTTTAGGACTATTCATATAGGACTTAAGTAGCTTTATCAATGTTTTGTCAATGCTTACTCAAATTAACCTCTCCATACACACACAGTATTTTCTGACACATTTTCTTCATACACCACTTTTACATCAGATGAAAATAAAACAAATACTTCCGGTAGATTTTATTTTTAGACTACAGATGGTAGCACAGTTTGGAGGGTGTAATTATTGAATGCAATTGCATACACAAAGACACTGGTGTAATTTTGTGGAGTGGAAAGGATGTTTTCCTTTGCTCAATAGAAATACCTTGGAGGAAAAGTGGAGTATATTCATGTAACTGAAAAAAATGCAGCGTGACATTTTTATGGAGGTTGAACACCCTGAAGGTATAGTTAGTTTGTAGATGTACTTACAAAATTTCCTGTAGACCATTCCATTGAGTTATTTTTGGCTTTTGCAGTATCAGGTTATATTAGATGTCTATTTACAGCAGGAATTTTGTGTATACTGTTGTACAACAAAACCAGATTTTGAAACTATTTCACTTMTATTAGTTTAATGTTTGCCTTTTAGCTCTGTGTGTTTAATTTACCTAGTTCTGTAATAATTTGGGTAACTAAGGATATCCAAATATATGCAAACACATCTCTATAATTTGCAAATACATTWCTGTACTGTGAACTGAAATAATGTAGAGTCATATTCAGTAAAATAATTTGATTCACTCATTTGCAAGCCCTGGGAAGTCATAAGGGAGTTTAATGAAGATCCATTAGTTGAAGACTGAAAACAGTCATGTAGAATTAACTTTGCTACATTTGATGTGTGCTCTCATGATCTAGTTTTTATAGTAGAACTATTGATGTTTTTAAACTAGAAATACATATCCATCACTTTCARGAAATTTGCAGTGCTTTACAATTAAAATATATCACATAGCACTTCAAAATGTTGTCTCAGATCAAGAAATAATGCTGTCTTTGTAGGAGGACACTATTAATTTCAAAAAGCACAACTGAAAAGCTTTTTAAAATATTTCATGCTTATTTACTATTAAGACTAAACTATGTTTAATCTGGTCAACAGTTTCCAGTTTCAGGTATTTAGGTATGTTTAGGAACCTGCTCACTTACAAAGTACACTAAATCCTATGTTAAACAGATTCCCACTGTTTTATGATACTTTCAGCTAGCCCTTGCTTGGAAAGATTTCTTGTAGGTGTCTGAGGAACACTTTAATGGTGCTTTTTCTTAATTATGTGATGCTGTGTTTAAATTATTCTTTTATTATTTCTCTTTTATAAATCTATGTTTTCTGGTAACATCACAGAAGTGCCTTGTCCTGTACAATTCACACACTTGGCTCCTAACTCAGGTTCACTGGATAGAGCACATCAGCTTCTCTAGTTGTGGCTTGCAAATTGTTTCAGTATTTATTTCTTTGGGATCATTGGATGAATTATAAATTTTATCACTGTTTTAAAAAGAGGCTGTAGAAAGGATTTTATTGAGGCTACACTGAGCCCATAAGAAGAGATTTTACTTGCCTTCAGTAGCAGTCTAAGCCACCCTTATTCCTTCTGTCCTGACATCTTTGCTTTGTGCCCTGATGTTAGGTCTAGAGTCACCACATGGAGGATTATTGTAAGATAAAGTAAGAAGTGTTTTTGTTTGTTTGCTTTTAACATGGCCAAATCCTGGATTCAGGTGGTTGCTCAGACCCACAAACAGTTACGTCAGAAAAGTGGAAATGTGTTCCAGGGTGATGCTGACTGTCCAGAGTACTGCACCAGAGCTTCTTGAGCTGGCCGTGTGCTGAGAGAAGGGTGTGTGGAACTGCTTCTTTGCACTTACAAACCTGCTARAATTGAGTCCTACAAATCTCTCACTTTAGAAGTCCAGCTTCTCTCTACTGTGCTGGTGTGTCCCAGATAATGGTCAAGTCCATGAGCACTGCATACCTGAAAATACTTTTGAGTGTAATAGGACTGCTTCTTCTTTACAGGCTCACTTAAAGGCCTAATTAGCTTGTGTTTGCCACAGAAATTCAATGTGAAGGCATGTGAAACAGCTAATAGAGGGATATATTAAGAATATGAAATTGGAAATAACATTGCAGTTTAATGGTGAGGGAAAAATAGTTTAATAAATCCCTTTAAAAGAACCAAACAATAAGTAAAGACTGTAAAGAGGAAAAAAGAACTGTACACAGTTTTACTTGAATAGAAGAATGAGGCCTGAAATATTAAAAGTTGCCTTTTTGACCTATATAACTTCTTGTATTTAAAAACCTGTTAATCTTTAAAATTACAAATATAAAAATTGCTAAAAGATTCTTGACAGAATTTATTTTATGTGGAATTTATAATTCAGTTTTACCACAAGTACATTTCCTTGACAGTTTTATTATTCCAGGCTTCTTCAAAACGCAGATATATTTGTGTTTTTGATGTATTAGATACTTAATATGAATAGTCTACTAGATTTTGGTTTAGCTGGTTTAAAAAAATTAAAAGCTGGAGTTGATTACAGTAAAATGAAATTATGATTAAAATTTCCCATGTAAYTTAAGAATACTTAATGAAATACAGAAATTAGAGTTCTCCAAGAGACAAAAGTAGAATCAGTTAGGATTGGAAAATRCCTCTAAGGTCATCGAGTCCAACTTTTAACTCAGCACTTCCCAGCCCACCTCTAAACCATGGTGCAGAGTGCCACATCTACGCATCTTTTRACTACCCCCAGGGACAGTGGCTCAACTGCTTCCCTAGRCAGCCTCTTGGCAAGCCTTTCAGGGGAAAAATATTTCCTGCTATCCAATCTAAAACTTCCCTGGTGCAACTTGAGGCTGTTTCCTTTTTGTTCTATCACTTGTTAGCTGGGAGAAAAGACCAGCTCCCACCTCAATACAGTCTCCTTTCAGTTGTTAAAGGGTAATAAGGTCTCCCCTGAGCTTCCTTTTCTCCAGGCTTCCAACCCCAGCTCCCTCTGCTGYTCCTCATCAGCTCTGTGCTCCAGACCCTTCCCCAGCTCTGCTGCCCTTCCCTGGACACACTCCAGCCACTCAAAGTAGAGGGGGCCCCAAAACTAAACACAGGATTTGATGTGTGGCTTCACCAGCACTGTACTTTATAGCATGTTTTTTTGCAAGAATAATCATCTCGGCAAGTGAGAAAGCAATGGGAGGATTTTTCAGGAAGATGCATTTCTGCTCTTTCAGGTYTGCAGATGTTTCTTTGCCCTTGTTGCCCAATTTGAAGAACCCAGAAGTCAGTTCTAACAYAGCCAGCATGTCTCTAAATTATGATTTAATGTATTTAGGAAAGGATAATAATATGCTTAACTGTTTGCTGGTGACACATCACTATGGTGAATGTTCAAGTAGTCTTAAGGTGTTATTTCTTTTCTGCCAAATCAAGAAAGTGAACATTTTAATATAAAAATAAAAACAAAAGTGCTTTACTAAAGCTGTTGAAAACTTAAAAAGTTTGCCAGGGAAGCATGTACTTGCATTTCTCYTGTCTCAGTGGGTTTGAATATCTTCGCAGAATATTTGAGAGTTCTTTATTATATATAGAGACACTCAATATAATTGTCTTAATTTTGTTGTCACTTACACCAGTCTGAGCCCRAAATAACTATGCTTTTCAACWATTTAAATAAACAGGATAATTTCTGAATTGTCACAGATRATGATAAGGGGGKCATTKGACTCTGACTGCATGGAATTTCTCATTTACATCTCTTTTTTAACTGTGTGTAACCTATTCTCTTGTAAACTTCTAAGTAATACCCAAAAGACAAAACACACACACAAAAAAGGGAAATGTTTTTGAAGCAGAGATCATAGATATTTGTGAGGGGGAGAATTTTGTACAATTTAGTCATTGCACAAGTGGCTTAAAAAAGTGTGACTCAGTGAAGATGACTGTTTTAAAGGCAGTGAAGAAAGAATCAGTGAAGTATTTGAAATGTTGAAAAAGAGATCAAACTTTAGTGGGTTTTTTCCAGAGGAAGGACAGAGATTGGCATATTCAAATTTATATTTTTAGCACTTATTTTAATTTATATTATCAGTACCTAGAATACCTGGTACCATGTTATGAATCAGTGTAATGGCATTTTCATGTCYTTTTTAGAAAAAAACTTTATTTGCAGCAGTGAGCAAAACGGATAAATGTAGTATTTTGTGTCAGATGGTTATTAATTGGTATTAGATGTTTCTTTGTTTATCAGAATTTTTGTGTAGCGTAACTGCAACCATTGCAGGGCAGCTGGAAACTGGTGCTGATGTCCCAGAGCTCAGTAATATAGAACATGGGGAACAGTGGTGCTGTTTTACAGAAGCCTTTAGAGTAGAGACTTTATGCAATTGTCCTTGAGTCATCAGTATGAAGAGTTCTGAGCACTCRTGAGGGGAGAATTTCTTGGGTAGAAGCTACCTCCATACATGTAGCCAYTTTAGTTATTGAAGCACTTGCTCACAAGTTAGAAACCAGACTAGGTGACCACTGATGTTCAGGGGTTTGAATCTAAACTTTTAATTACTTCTTTGGCCACCTGCAGAAAAACCTCCACTCTAGCCTCCTTACTGAAGTTGTRGATTAATGTGTCCAGATGGAACTAGTGTTCAGGAAGATTCCTCATGTGAACATCCTGCTGTAGTTACCCGTTCTGCTTTTTATACAACATAGTGAATCTGGCACGGCAAATACAGTCCCTGTGAAAAGAAACAAAATTTTGAGATTGTTCTTTTTCTGAGTTACTGATATAGGGTATTTCTTGTTTAGTCTCTCATTTTTATTTATGAATTTCAGATTTCTAGCTTTGCAGTGATTCATGTTCATGTTGAAGTTAAAAGGTGTTTCTTCTGATGTGTTGCATAGTAAGATGGGCTTTTCATGTTATGAATCCACAGCAGTGTGGGTTCAAACCATCTGTGACTGAGGAGGGTCTATATGTGYACATGCAAATTTTGAATGCTGATCACTGTACAATTTAGGCAAAATATAACCATTACCACTATTAATTTTAATTAAACATTCTTCTGGGGTCCCTGTTAGCTGACAATATCAACTGAGTGTTTATTTGCTCTGCCTTGGTCTCCTCCTTACTGTTACTGGAAGTTGTGATGCTGGGATTCTGCAACCCACAAAACTTGTCAGTGAGAAATCCTACTTTAGCGGGTGAGAAATTGTCATGTTTCAAACCAGAGGAGTAAAGATACTCATGGTCTTGGGTACCTTCAGGAACTGTGTTTTAGCAAACGAGGCAATATGAGTCATTCCCTTCTATAGCTCTGTCTGCCTTGGTTTATAACCTAGGCATTTGACCTGATTATTAGTAATTGAGTAAAAACTTCCAGATAATTTAGTCTTTTTTTTTCCCTGCATTGTCAAATGTGAAAACTTTGTAGGCAAAGAAGTCAAGACTTGCCTTTTAAAGTAGTGGAATTARGTGACTTATGGGATGCACAAAGTATAGCTGAAGTTTTGGTAAAYGGAAAAACAAAATGCATAGTTGCTTCTTATTTTGCGCGTCAGAGATTAATCAGAATATTGGAGGAAGAAAGTAGACTTTAAGTCTGAAAACTGTCCTTAACCTTTTTCACCTTTTGTTTTACTTGGAGTGGAAAGTAAGGAACATGTTAGAATACACTCAAAAGATTGTGGAATAATGATTATTTACTCTGGTTTCTGCCCCAGAGCTGCCATTAAAAATATTCCTATGTTATGGCTTGCCAGTCTTTATTTCCTATTATATTCCCTAGAAGAATGATGTTCTGACTAATGTYAGTTTTTGGGAGTGCTAGCTGTAAATTAGCTTACAGAAAGGATGATGGGAAGCTTTTCCTGATTGCTTTCCCAAATTTGAATTATAAATAAATAGATCCRTTAGTAATAATTGAATCAAGTTTTTGAACATTAATTGCTTCCTTACCATGTGAGAGGAACAAATCCWTAATCCACTAATCTGTGAAAGCCAGCAGAAGTTTGTAACGGCAGAGCGACTTGTCATTTACAATGTAAGTTCTTACAGAAATAGTAGGCGTTACAAAACACATTTTATACTTTTCATGTGCTTTTTGTGGCAGTGATATTTTTCTGTTTGTTGAAATTCAGTTAACATGACATTTCATGGTATAGTAGCCCGATACGTGGCTACATGGTAAAGTAGGCATGCAGACAAGTAACCTACAGCAAGTACACTTCTCTGACTATTAGAAGCTGTGTAAAGCTGAACATTATCAAGTTGTTAAMGCTAAGATCAGACCTGCATCTTTAGAAGCTGGTTGTATATGACATTGTAGGAGGTCAGCTGATACAGTAGTGAAGAGATGATTTCTGACAAGACTTACATAAATACATTTCTTACATCTGGAGTCTCCTCTCCCTAGTGCAAACCTTTACCTGTTTTCAATAGCAGTGTAATTTTGCTGCACAATTGATGTTTTCACTTCAATTATGGGGAGAAAGCCTCTAATTTTCATAAATATGATGATATTTTAGTAAATGTTAATTGGATAAAAACTTGAATTGATACCTGTTTCATATTGAAGACAATAGCTGTGAGGAATACATCAGTCCCACCAGGGGATTTTGATGCTTGTGATGATTTTGGTGTGAATATTGCACTTTTTCAAAGCTTATTTTGGCAGAAATGGAAAGAAATGTGCAGTGTTGTCTKTACAAGTCTACATACTCTGAATGAGGTGGGGGAATGACAGGAATGTTTTGTTAGGGATAGCTATAAGATGACTGAAAAAGTAAAGACTTAGTGCTGTGTGTTTTGTGATATAAATTAGTTCCATGCTTAGTGGAAATCTATGATACTTCTCCTGGTATAAATTTATGCATTTTCATAGTAGTTTAAGATACTTAGAATGACTCCTTGTAGAGACCAGACACATAGTCAGGCATCTCCCTGCGATGTAAGGGGAGTACAGTTCTTCCACAGCATGAAGAACTTCAKACCCAGGTTTTGAAAACTGGTTTTTTTTGGGGTTTAGCCTTTATTTCTCATGAAAATTACTAATTTGTCAGTTCCAAGTATCAAAAAAAACAGACTCAAAAGAAARGCAAGTAATTTCCATGCTTTTGTAAATATCTAATATTTTTTTAGTCCTTTCAAAGCTGGCAAAATGGCTAATGCAATCTGATGTGGATGCTATGTACTTTATAGTTTAGGATTGACTAGAGCATTTGATATTCAAAGAGAAAAAAGAGAAAGACTCATAGAGGTTTTCATGGTTTATAGTAACATTTGTTTCTGCATTCTTTCTCGTTTTATCCTCTGGCATGTTGTTAATCCAGGCAGACATTGATCCTTCMTTTAGTTCACTTTTTCACATTCCAAAAATCTGCAGTTTTTTATCAGTTATTTATCTGGTATCTCCCTTGCTGTTTAAAAAAAAATGTTTCCAAGGATATGCATTTTCCTCTGACTTCTGCATCAGTAAAACTCAATTTGGTAACCAAGAAAGTTTCATGAAAAAGTACTGGGACAGGRGAGGCCATGTGTCACACATAAGGCAAGGAGAAAACCCTTCTACAGGGAGCTCATAGCTGACAGAGAACAAGTTCAGCAGGTGAGGGGGTGATAATGTGAGTTAGTGTCAGTGGCAAGGCTGTGGGTGCTGAACATGCTTTTGAATATAAAAATGCTCTTGTGATTTTGGCACCCATGGCTCTGCTGGCTTACCCTGCTTAGTGAGTGTTTATAGCTCACCTGAGGTAATCTGGGGTTACATACAGGGTATGATAACCACTGAGTCCGCAAATGGTAAAAAACTGTATTACTTGTATCAGTAAATACTGAAAGTCCTGGTTTCTGTTTGATACCCATCTTCATGTTGTCATAAAGACAAAGTGGGAAATTACCATTTCTTGCTTGTAAAGTTGGGTTATGCCTRTAATGTTTTGCCAAAATGTAACATATTGCCAAAACCATATTTTATGGCTAGCTAAATTTGATTGTCAAAACATATCTTCAGARTCCCAAGAATTTTAGAAATGAAGTAACTATTTCAGTGGGAATGATCTCCCCTATTCATCCTTTTTCCTGAAACTGCTTCCTGCTTGGTGTTAAACTCTGCATCCTTATATGATTCCAGATTTCCGTTACTCATGGATGTTTTTATTTAATTAACCTATTCTATTTCACAGAAGAGTTTTCTGAAGATAAACCATATTCCAGTATTGCTACCTTAGTGTCTCCATCAGGGAACATTCTGGGAAGAARTACTTGGACCAGTACCTTAAATGATTACTAGTGACTGACATTACATTCTGCCTTACTTAAAGCAGAGACAATATTTGAAATGGAATMTAACATCTAAAGTAAATTGGAGAGGGATATGGTCTCCTTAATTTTGACTCTGACTCTCTAACCCTAGTTCAGTAATTTATTTTTTTTGCTGAAGTTGCCTCCCAGTCRTATAGAATTGTTATAGTCAGATTTATTCTGGATTACTTGTGGTGGTTTTATGGCTAGATGCTGTAGAAATAAAAATGTGTGGAAGAAGAATATATCTTTTCATATGTCTTTTGCTACAATTAACAAAATACTTCTTTTCTATTGGCATTGAATTATTATTATATTAATGTTTCCATCACTTTTTTGCTTTGATGATAATATGATKCATTTGTTTTGCGCAGCTGAATGTATTCTTATAAAAGAAAACTGAAAAAGTCACTGCTGAGAATATATTKAATCACACTTAGCACTACACCATCTTGCATTAAAACTGCAACTAATGATCAGCTGGGTTCTTGTTTTCTGGGTACATGCATGGTTAACAGGCTTGGGTTAATATCCTCTGTCAGGTCACACAGAGACCTGGTTAAAAGATTGCTTTTGATTGTGAAGAACAGAAGATATTTCTTTCAGAAAATATATATGCAAATGTATTCTCTCAGGCCCATGGTGTGATTGTTTGGAATGTCCTGTGCAGGGCTGAGAGGTGGACTTGATGGTCTTTGTGGGTCCCTTCCAACTCAGAATATTCTGTGATATTTTATAAGCAGATGCAAGAAATGGGGAAAGAGCATTTCTGAAGTACAACTGAACACTGGACAGCAATATGCTGATGTGAAGAACAACACAGGAAAACTGCATTCCAGTTGTTCATAGCTTTCTTGATTAAAAGAAGGGTACCAATAGGAGTAAAAAAAAACATTTTTGGAATACTTAGATTACTTGAAAGGARACCATGGAGATCAGAGAAGGGAGAAGTTGATTGTCTCTTGTGAGGGCTTAAGTTGGCAGATGCTTTTCTATATTATAGTCATGTAGGCATGGCTGCTCCAGAAAAATGCAAATTTAGTAGTAAGCAACAAACAGCATTATTTGACTCTTTCAGTATTACAGCCAGGAATCACTGTTCATTGTTGGAATTGTACTTCAAAAATGAGTATAGATAATGACTAAAGGATCGGCTAAAAAAACAAAAACCAAGAACCAAACCAGGAATAGAAACCTAGAAGGAGGTAGAATTTATTTTCAAAGATGGAGTCGCACAAATCACTCACCTGCATATTTTAGTTTACTTTTACTGAAATCTCATCTGAGTAATAATTTCTCAGTAAATTCAGTGTCATTGTTCACCACTTAATGTTGAGTAAGAAGAACCCATTTGTGTCTCAGTAAGCACTTAAGGGAAACTGCTTTCAAGGTGGCAATACCATTTATTGGGGATTGCAGTCAGAGAGTGGCAATTGTTAGAAGAATATAGCAGGGAGTACTTACTTACCTATACAAATGTGTTTTTTTCCTGGTTCCTTTCAGTACAGCAGTGTACAAGCAGCAGGGCGGGGCAACCCCCTTCATGTATACTGGTTGGGTTTTATGTGTGGTGTTTCTTGCCTTAATTTCATATTCTAGATAAMTGTTAACAACTTTCTAAAACTATTTTCAGCTTTAGATCCAGCTAAAGATCCATGTTTGAAGATGAAATGTAGTCGCCATAAAGTCTGTGTTGCACAGGATCAACAAACTGCAGTTTGCATTAGTCACCGAAGGCTTACACACAGGTAAATACTTCAAAAGTTAATCCTGTAGACATTTTTGTAGTGTTCATGATTGACTTGTAAACCATAAATCCATTAGAATTAATTACTTAATAAAACATGAGCAGAGCAGAAGTGGGTTTTAGAAGTCATTATGTATACATAATTTGATTATAATGTTTACTGTTTGTTTTTTTGGAACTAGGAGGTATACATATTTAAATATTGCAAGCTGCTGGTACAAATACATTTAGGGAAACAACCACACTGCCAGTACCAAGTGAATAAAATTATTGTGATAGTATCCTACTGCTGTACATTCCTTTGACATCATCACTTCTTATATGAAGCTAGAGAACTCAAAACTGCCTGCTGAAGTGTAGGTRACAGCCTGATACAATGTAAGTTGTGTGAGAGTAGKGGRGGCTTTTTCCCCTCTTCTTTYTCTCCTGTGCATTCTGATTTTCTTYTCATGCTGGACTGGTTAAATGTAAGGAAAAAGTATGTAACGAAGTCATGTATTTTGGCTTTATGTGAGGCAGAAATATAAATATGTAGGACGTGAACCATACACTAAATCGTGACTGTTGTGTGCTAAGGAGATGGAGTCAAATTGTATTTTCAACTTGAGATTGTTCTTTTTTTTCCTACTTCATTGTGGGAAACAGGACACAGTAGAATGACTAAATTTCAATAAATTGATTTAAATAAGTGTCTGTTAAAGTGCTTTTCTCAGTAGGGGCTGAAAAGAGCTGAGGAAAATGAGACTTCCTTGTGTGTTGGAAGAGGATCATTTCAAGTACAGTTTTATGAATGATACAAGGAATGTTCTTTGAGTGTGTAGTTATGTTAAATACATCCATCTGGAGCTTTTCAAACAAGCAAGATAGTACATAGTGAAAGGAAAAGTTCGAACTGTTCTTGATCTGCAGCTGTACTTAATTAACAAAAAACTCAACAGTATTTGTGGACTTACACTGTTTATATTAAACAATTTCAGTGTAGAGCTAAACATTTTAGTTTGATAAGGTATTGTATATGGTGCAAGAATTATTATCAGACAAAGGTAGGTAGCCTGATTTCAACTGCATGTGAAGTGTCAGGAATGTATGAGTGTTAACTGTGAAGAGACAATATAATAATTCWGAATTTCTGAGAGGTATTATATGTCATGGAAAACAATGAAAGTAATGACATTTCCTAGTTAAGKATACATGCAGTAGGTGACAACTGAAAACTCTTTCAGATTAAATGAAGAAGCATACCCTTGTTGAATTAAGGAACTTTTTGACATCAGCCCTCTATTATTCCTCCCACAGTTCTTAGAACTCTTTTAGAAAGGTAATATTTTAAAAGAAAAACTTGCCTGAATATAATGCAGTCAATAATGGGAAACTTTGGAATGGCAGCAACTTGATGATCATAAAAACAACTGTAAATCTAGTCTTGTAAAGTAGATGAAGCAATTTGCTACCTACCTGTGCTGAGCCAGGGCAGGGTTTTCCCAAGCTTAGCTTTTCCCATTCCCCCAGATTGCCACATCCAAGAAGCAATTTGCTTTGTGCTTTCTTTCTAAGAAGGCTTTTCTTCATGCAGTTTCTGACCTTTTTGTAACATGGTGGGATAAAAGTATGAWTATCATAAACACAAGCAGTCATGTCTGCTGGGTTTCTTTACCACTACTGATTTTCTTTGCCCAACATGCTATTCCTTCACTTGTATCTACAGTTTGCATGCTGATAATCAGTAGGGCCATCTGTTTCCCAGAGTTCCCAAAGGACTAGTCCACTCTGTAKGAGTCTTGGTAAAAATTAGATGAGAAAGCATAACTTGACAGTTGATAATGTAACCTATCTACCAGTATCCATTTCTGACTATCCCTTCTGTGTAACCTGTTGTGAATAAACATTTACAAAATTTCATCCCGGGAATCCTTTTTGCTTAGTTTGTGTGTGTGCACATGTGGTGTTCTTCTAGGATTGAATAATATGAATAATTAAGAAAAGGCAGTTGGGGATGGTTTTTAAAAAATAGTTGAGACCTTTTTATTGAACTACTAGGAATTCTTCATAAAGAACTTGCCCACAGATTTAAATGTGGACGTTTTTGCTGTATAGATCCATAGATGTTCCAGAGATTTTTCCCAAGATTCTTGCACAGGAAAAGTAGTTTAAAGTATGTGAATTGATACAGTGGCTGTATCAAGGGACTGTCATGRAAGAGGAGACTTTGCACACTTCCAAGATAAATAAGAAATTTATGGGCACCTTTGGGCTGCTCCTGGGGAAAGAGGCATGAAATACACTTAGAGCTGAATAGGTTTTTCTGTAATGGCATCTAGTTGAAGTGCTCTGATTTATAGCTGAATTCTCTATTACTAGAAGCAGCATTCCCAAGCAGCCCTATTACCTAGTTAATAAATTTCTGTTTATAAATTCTGTTACTTTCTTTAGGTAAAAGTATTAACAGAGAAGTTGCTAATCAATGAAGACCAATAATTGTATTAAATGAAGGACTCAATTTAGTAATTTCTTTTCTTGTTTGTTAGAAATTAACTCGCAGAAAAAACATGTTGGCATAGGTATTGTTATTCAGTCCATGCTGTGCCAAGGTGTTCTCTGTACAGARCAATTTCCAAACTCTATTGTAGCCCAGCTTGGATTTCTGAGGGCCCCTCAGTAGCACACAGTGAAGCATTGGTGGGTATYCCAGACACCTGCAAGGCTGGTAGTGACATGATATGACAAGGTCCCAACAGGATTAATTAATGTGACAGCACACTTTAGCGATCGTTCTACCTGTGCTTTCAGAAGTAGTAAAATTTCTATTAGCTTGGGGATCTCAGCACTGTGATCTTGCTCCAGTGTGCATGATTTGTATGGTTTCAAAACCAGCTGCTGTCTCACTGTCCTTTTCATGGAGTTGTGGGTCAGGCAAGCCTATGGTTTTGCTCTTTCCTCAGTTTCCATGGCAGCTGAAATCATGGTCTCCCCTCAGTCTCCTCTCAGGGTTCATTTCCTTTTCTGGTAGACTGCCAAGATGGCAAGTCCTCTTCTAGCACCCTCCTGCAGGGCCACAACACAAGAGCTTCCTTTATGTGCTGTCCTGGAAAGACTGAATAGCRTTTGACAAAAAGACGAAATAGGTGTTGTAGATCATTGGTCATGAGAATAGTTAGAAGAACCAGGACTTTGAAAACACAGGGACATGCTTAAAGGAGCAAGGTTTTTGTTGGTAGCAGGTAACAGCATTTGCATTTTTGCTGGCTCTAACTGTATTGGAAGCTGTGTTCTGTGTGCTACACACTTAGCTCTATGCTGTGAAAGAARGATAATGTACTTGAGGGAAAACGTGCAGGATATGTATATTAATGTTKTTCATAGCATTCCCATGTGGATTGCTGTGTAAAGGGAGTATCTGGCAGCAGTAGAATGCATCATAAACAGGTAATTCAAACTGTGGTGTAAAATACAATTTTTGTAGATTCTTTGAAATTTGGGAATTTTTCATTAACTTTTCCTTTTGGCTGAATGGTGTTTTGCCATCCCATTATGCTTTCTAGTTTATCTTTATTGGTTAAGTGAAAGGGTTTTATGGGGAAGAAAACCTGTAAAGGGTCTTTACATGAAATAATGAAATGCTTTGGAGTATACCTTATTCAGTTACAAATACAACTTGCAGAATATGAAATACAATATTGCTTATACTGGGGTGTGTTGATTGTGAGTGTTATGGTGACAGGCAGGATATTCACMACATCAAGAGGAATTGTTTACTCATTTTAGTTTCCAGTCTCTTCACTCTCAGGAGATTTAGTTATTTGCATCTGTGGTACTAWGAGTCTTTGGCAGCTCTGAGTTCACCCCTGTGAGCTTGGGGAAGAGGAAAGAAATCAAGTAGTGTTCCGCCAGGAGACAGTTGGACAGGAATAAAAAGGGATGAGTCAGAGGAGAGGGCTGTAGGTGGTAATGGACATTTCATAATGTCCTCAATGGGATGTGCGCTTTTTGTATATTTAGCTCAGCAGGTGGTAGAGATAAATCCTTAAATCTCCGTGTACTTCTTGTTGCCACTTTGAGCGAAGAAAGAAAGGATATGTGCAGACACCATGACCTGCAGGAGCTCAGGAAGGCCATGCAAGCTGGTAACTAACCAGGCTCAGAAAACTGGAAAAGTTAGTCCAGCAATGACCTATCCTAGATTTACAGGTCCTGACAGTGTGTTAACTTTCTTTCAGGTTTGAAATGCACAATGGTTATATTGACACATACTGTAACTTTCACTAAGACTGACATTCTGTGAAAAATAGGCTGTGGTACTAAACTAAGCAGTGAAGTTCTAAGCCAGTAGGTTAGCTGCAGATGAAGAGCAAGAAAACTTGAAATAATGCGGAAGGGTTGCTATTCAGAGAATTTTAAATGTAAGCATAATAGTAAGCATGGGGCAGTGCCTGTCTCTTCAGGTGAATTACTTTTTGTACTCCATGTTTGAAAAAATATTTAAGCCCAGCACTTAAAGGTGAAAGAAAGAAGAGGAGGTGTGGGCTCTGTTTTCTTCAAATGTTTCTCTTTGCTTTTATCTCAAATCAGTTGCAGGAGACAATTTATAAAGGAGATATATATATATATACAGATAATTCAGTTGAGACCCAGTTATTGTACAGCCCATTCCAGATCTGACTGCTTACAGCTGGCAACTGGTGAAGACTCTCTCAACATGATTTGTCTACAAATTCTGAAAATTAGGAAATTGCAAAACAGTTCTGGGCCAAAAATCGTGTTTCAAGTAAATCCCTGTGTCTTTGAACCTAGTGACTAATCTTGTACTTACTCATTGATCCTAGTGGAATCTGATAAAAACCAGTCTCTTTTTCTTCTTCCATAAGTAGAAGAAAAGTACTGTGTAAAATTGATTGGATGCATTTAATCAGTCAATGCTTGGAGGCATTAAATTATTCAGTGYGTTGAAGGTGTGTGCAGGTTTTCTAGGCAGATGTAGATTCTGTCTCTTTTCTGAATTCTCCACAAGACATAATGCCCCCTGCCCCAGCTGAGAAGGTCCTGCTATGCTCCTGTGAGTTTATGTCAATTGTGCAGATTGACAGAACAGTTCCCYGCTATGGCAGAAATAGATTGCTTTTGCCTCTGCCATAGCAGGTTAGGATGGAATAACAATGTTTAAAGACCTGACAGCACTTACTTGTGTAATGATATCAAACTCCCTATTTCTTTGGATTTTTTACCTACTCCAATCATTTATTCTTAGGTTTCAGAGTAGGGAGCAGTTAACTGGTTCTCAGTAAATACTAACTAAGGCACAGATTCTGGTGATACTAGCAATTCTAAAATAACCTCACCCCATTTTATTAAAGGTTAAGGTAGGAGTGGTGACTTTTTCATGGTAAAAACATGTCAGATGTTGATCACCTGGAAAATACTGAAAGTTCACCAGTCAAGAATAGAGAGTCACAATAAGAAACCATTTCTCAGAGTTAAAAGCAAGAAATAAAAATTATTGCAGCTTTTTTTCTATTAGTGCTCCACAAGGCAGGTTCCACAGAAGTGTGCAGACAGGACATCTGCACAGCTGGGTAGAGGTGAGCAGTGTAGAAGGCCTAATGATACAGAATTCACTCTCTAAGAATTAGCGACTCTTCAGAGCTCTGTGAAATGAAATTAGGTTTAGTGACAAKGGTTCCCTGCCCCAAGCCAGTGTGGAGTAGGACCTGAATTTAGGGATTAATAAAAATTCTGCATTATTTCTGCCTATGGGTGCAGTCTCCAAATTACGACAATTTCACTTTTAAARTGTATTAAAGAGTGCCACTTTATTACAGACTCACAGAAGCTGATAGTGGTAAATAGGTAGCATCACCTAATCCAGTTTATTAAGGCAGAAGAGTTGGGTAGCTTCATAGATTTAGTGGTGGCATTTAATCTTGTTACAACTTCCTTCAGGGTTTTGGTTTAAATGACATTTTGAAGTGCTCATTTGGTTCAAGTCATTGGTCACCTCGACCATTATCTTGCCTTGGACTCTGTCCTCTTCCAGTTTTCTGAAGAATGTGTAAAATCAGTCTAAACAGATTTTAAATGAGGTAGATTATCAGAAGTTCTTCCYTGTGTTTGGTCACCTTTGTATTTTAACTTGAGGAAAATGTTCCATCTTAGCTTGGAAGTGATGAGTGTTGGGCCTTGGAGCATGATGTGAATTAGCCTGGATGATGTGACAGAAGCTCAGAGTAAGACTGTGAAAAAAAGCCAAAACCTCTTCTCTTTGTATTCATATGCATACTGCATGGCTGAGATTATGCTCCTGAGCAGAAAAAGTGAAGAAGTCCAAATATGTGAGAGGCTTATTTGTGCCTCCATGTGAGAAATAATGCACACAAACTTATCATGCATGCATGCACATACATATGTTCACATGCACATATATGTATGAATGAATATGTACACATGCATATGTACWCTTTTTGTTCATGTAGTATAGATACATGTATGCCAGTTTTCCAAAATATACTTTTGAACCTGAGGTGTTTTGCTATCTCCCCTCCTTTACAACAAAGGAAAGAGGGGTTTTAATTTGGACTTTTAATTTAGACTAAATTTCTGATTAAAAAAAGAAAAAGCGTGTAATTGCAAATCTGTATTAAATAGTCTGAGCAGTTTTGAAAGCAAATCTGTTAGAGCTGATATGGAAAATTTTCTCATTTGGTTATGCAAAAAGGAAAAGAAACAGAGAAAGAACAGCGTAGCTTTGTAGCTTTCCTGGAATTTTAGGTGCTGCAATGTTTTATTATTTAAAAAAAACCCAACAGAACAAACACACTTTTGAAAAAGTGAAGGAAAACAAAAGGCTTGCTYTGGGCAGATTTTGTGAAAGTTGCAAACACCACTCTTTAGGATGTCATCATTTCACATTATAATGCTGCTGAAGAAGGCCAGCTGGTGCAGTTAAGTCCCTTATTGGAAATTTTAGTCTGATTCATTACTGTGATTTGTAGTTGTACACAGAAACACTTAATCATTCTTATCCTCCAAGCTCTATTGAATCTACTGGAGGCTTTCTGGTGCTTTGCATAATTTGTGCTGCCAGTCTGCCAGCTTGGCAGTGTTTCAAGCTTGTTGCATTATCTGTGTTTGTTTGCACAGGAAGTGATGCTGCACGTAGGCTGAATTTACAGTAATTCTTTTGTAATAGGCTAATGAGCAACACTACTTCATCCACAATACTAACATTATATAGCTTTGATTAGACCAATTATTGTGTAACTATGCCATTGTGATCATACTTGCACTCTACAAAGTACTGAAAAGGAAATTTGCTTAGCCTTGGCTTAATTGAACTCGCTGAGAAAATAATTTGGACTTTCATGTRCTTAAGAGAGATGAAATTTGAATATGTTGGAGATTTTTATATGCTGTGCAATTTAATTTATTAAAGTGAAGAAATGAAGCTTCTTTTTTACTCTCCATTTCATTGGGGAAGAAAAAAGGCAACTAACACTGCATCATGCCTTTTGCATGTGCTGTGAAGGCCTCTTAATTGGTGAGCTTGTGTTTGCTCCATTCATGTTAGTAGGAGTTAGGGGTACACAGCTAGAGGAAAACAGATCCTCTCATGGAAWTCCTTCGCTCTCTTTATGGAGCTTTTGCTGACACCAGTGGAAGACTCCTGTCTCAGTTGCCTTGTATATTGCAGTATCAGTGTTGTCCCTACCAACCTTACTATTTATTAAGGTTGTTACTAAGCCATACAGTACTTACACTTCTTGCTTCTAGCTTCAAAACTCAAAAATTGATTTCCTTATGGAAAAGAAATTTATCCAACCCCTGGCCTCCTCAAACTGTGTCTGTAAAAATCAAAAATACAAATTTTTAGTGTTTGGGTTTTTTTTTTTTGGTTTTTTTTTTTTTTAAATATGTAAAGCAGATGTTAAATAAGAGAGACTTAAACAGAGCCTTTGTATTCTATTTGTTATCAGAACAGGAGTTGTCCACTGCGTTTTCCTCATTTAAAAATCCGTGATATGCCTTTTTTTAAGGAAAATGTGGAGCCCTATCCTAGACTAGATCATATTGGAATTCAGTTAATTTAGTGATTCCTAGGCCTACTCCTTTTCCCAAGGAAAGAAGCTTCTTCCCAGCAAGAAGCTTGTCCAGATTCTGAGTTGCCTGTAGGAGTGAGAGGGTGCCCTGGGTAATCAGTCCACATGATGAGTGTTTTTGTTATTATGAGACTTCTGCTTAGAAATTCTGCAATGAGATTATAAATTAGGATTGGAATTCTTTCCAGGAAAATGGATTTCAGCTTGCTGTAATTCTTTGTCTTGCTGTTGRTGGCTAAAGGCACACTCAGTTGCACCATCTCCTAAGAAACTGTGAGTTAGGACACTTCTGTTCATAAACCAGGTAACAGGAAAGAATGTGACTAGAACATGTGACTACCTAGGAAAGCTTTGCTGCTTTTTGTACAATTTTGTACAATTTTGRCTAATCCTGGGGGATGTTAATGTACTGTCCTGTTTGTAAAAAATAGTGTGTCAGCTTTTGTTGTGCTGTTTTAAAATGGTCTTTTTCCTTGCAGTATTCCTGAGAATCTACTTAAAAMGATGGCTTGTTTGGTAAAAAGATCAGGAAGAATGATGAAGACAGTGCTTTTAAATTACTTCTACTTAACTATGAAGTTGTGATTGCAGGCCACATCAATAAGACTCACTGTGTACARCTGTAAACRTTGAAATAATGCAAATTTATAAGAATAAAGTCWTTGAATAGTCCTTTATTAGAAAAGRTAGGCAAAGTGAATTCRGGCAGTTCAATGCCCCTTCCTAAAAATAYCTTTTAAGCTTGTGWTATGTTTTATGGTGCTTTAAGAATTAGCTGCCAAAATTAGTTTTCATTGTACATTATTGGAAAATATTATCAGTTCTAAAATAGCTGATGCARACATTTATAATCAGTTAATGCTTAATTTGGAGTTTCATTGTGGGTTGTGTGTTCAGGGTTTTGGTTTTGTTTTTTTTTTCTTTCAGTATTACTGAAATACTGTAATACTGGGTAATGGAACACAACAGAACTTCAGGATAGTTGTCTATGAAGGGTTCTTTCACAGGTTTTAAAATTGATTTTGATTGTAATGAGGTGCTTTTGTTTCTACCTAGCATCAGTTCTCATGCATTTCATTTTATGTGAAAGTTGTGGTTCATAAGTTGTGTGTATAGGCTCTGAATACGTCTGTTGTTTTGCTTATGTACCAGTGGTGGAAAAAGGATAGTGTGTGAAGCCAAAGAGGAGTASTGTTTAGGGAATAGAAAGCATTGTGCTAATTTCCATTTAGGTAAAACAATACATTTAAGGTTTCCAATGTTGAGAAATACAGTAAGTGTAGTAGCTGCAGGTKTTTGTCATCATTGAGTGAATTATGTGCATATATTGCTGCTTTACAGTAAAATGTTGTTACTGCTTTTGGAAGTCAGATAGTGTAGTCAGGATGCTGAAGGCATGTCAGGAGTCTTTAAATGTTTGTGTTTGTTACATGGTCRATTATGGAAGAGGGTTTTGTGACTGGCAGAATTTTTAGCTTTTGTTTAAAATCAAATGCCAAAACCCTTTTCATGTGTCCAGATTGTCTAAAGTAGGTCTGCTTTACAAAATGCTGTAGTCTGCTACAGGAGAACAGAAGTGTTTTACTTAGGTATGTGGCTTTTGCCACAGACTACTATCTCTTTTATATTAGATTCTTATTACCTTAAAAAAAAAAAAAAAAGTGGGGTTTTTTTTCTTGGTGTTTTGTTGGTTTTTTCTTTTCATTTTATGTTAAAATCTACATACTGGAATGCTTACATCACACAAATAATTTTCCTAAAATGCTTACGTATCTTCTCTATTAGTAGTAATAATAATAATGATGAAAAATTCTTAGATTCACAGTACAGTTAAGGCTGAATTTAAWGCTTCTGAAATCTGTGGGATCCTCTGCCTTTATTCAGGCACTATCTGTCCAGTGGTTTCAAGAGTTGTTTTGGGTTTATTATACATGCACAGACCATCCACATGTTGTGTGGCACTGTAGATTCTGTGTCCAGAAATCTCAAAGAAATACTCAAATTCTGTCTARACAGAACTCCTGAGGGAGGCAGTGAAGAGACTACACCTGAGGAAACCTGAACTCAGAGTAGCTGTGACTCCAGCATGTTTGGTTCAATTCCTTTGAGGGATACTTTTTTCAAATACAGACCTTCTACATTTGAACATTCAAGAGCAGGTACACTGTGGGTGTAAAATTTATGTAAGATCTTATAGTAGCAGTGTGTTTTTTTACAAGATTGCAAAAGTGCAATACGTTCAGGATGTATCCTAATTTTATAGAGTGACTGTTTCCTGAAGTTGCAGATGCAAATGGTAGTTAGTCTTCTAAAGCAAAGTATTTGGAAACATGTTCAGCTGTGAGGCTGAGTGGTGAATTTTTTTTTTTTTTTTTGCAGAGTCATGACTTTGAAGATGAAATTAGGCAGCTAAATCAGGATCAATATTTTGTAGTGTTATGGTATGCAGAGTACCAGTGGTGTCCAGCTGAGGCACCAGCAAGGGCCCCAGCTGTATCAAAATGTAGACCCTGTAGGAGTTATTAAACAGAGGAAAAGGTGAAGCCTTAGGTATCTCAGAGAATTTTCCAAATTTTGTGTGCTGCAGAATAAAGATGTCAAAGTATAGAGCTCTAAAAGCTGAACCACAATTCCCTTTGTGTTACCATCCTAAAAATATTGATTACTGCTGTTTTACCTTTTGTAACATGCTTATGTTTATTTAAGAATTCTCTTTTAGTATTTTTGTTGTAGTTTGTTTTTCTCTCTAAGTAACTCTTCTCCATTTTTCTGTATTACTTTTCTTCATCACTCCACTTAGTGATTTCACTCAGCTTGGCTTATTATTTATGCAGTCATATCCAGTAAGAGATGCTTTAGGTTGGCTTGAATGGAGAAGAAATAGATTATGTATTATCCTGTAGGTACCATTTTATGGGACCCACATTRAAGTAATTGAGGAAGGAAGCAAGAAAAAGTAAGGAAGAGTCTGTAYTGTTGGTGTTTATGAACATTAATAGGAAAGGAAAAGGTATTAAAATTGGAACATTRCTGACTTGTTAATGGCAGAAAAAGAAGTTATGTCCAGTTGTTTGCCTATCAGATTGTTTTTTGGAATCAAATTGATTTTGTTTTTTCWTACAGACATAACGGGAAATATAATGCCAACATAAATAATAAAAGAGAACTTCTGTCAAGCTAGGCTAGATAATGTGAAATAACATTACAGTAGTTAGTAAAACTACTTTTGGCAGTATTACTGACAATTTGTTTTTCATKGATATTCTGGCACACATTTAATCATGGATATGTCTGTTTTGTATTAAATTTTCATCTGTAAAATGATCTGTGTATATGTGTGAGTTGTCAGACTAGAAAACATCACACTTTAAATCTCTTTGATTTTCTTGCCTTGAGCAATAGCACAAATAATCTTTTATGTTTTAAAAATACCTTCATTTATATGGCAATGAAAGTAGCAAAGTTTTGTTTTAAACTGTTTGGTTTATTTTCAATACAGCAATAACTGTATCTGTCTCTGTGGGTTTAATATGTCTATGACAAAAGCAGATTAATAAGTGAAAAACCCTATGTATTATTTAAAATTTGAATATTTTCAAGCTGWAAAAATCATTTAAATTGTTTCCTTATTGTTAAGGGAACATTTYCCCCAGTGAAAGTCACTGTCAACAATCCTTGGATTTGATGAGAGGTAAAAGAGTATTACAAATGTAAACTAGCATTTAGGGAACTTCARTGTTTTTGCAAAATATGGAAAAGTTTTGGAGAACAAGGGCAAACATAAGCAATATGCAGCCAAAATGAAGTCTGTGCAGGTGTTGCTCTTCTAGTACATTTAGCTGATGCAATGCTTTGGTAAACTGGGTTTTATATTTTATCAGTTTTGCCCTCTTCTCCCATGAAGTTTGTCTGAACAGATTTTCATACTCTTTCCGTGAATTTCTGCATATTTGCCAATATGGGTGACCCTAGTGTACAGACCTGTTGCACAGTGAGTGTGTAATAGAAATGGCACTTGCTGATGGCTTGGGCTTATTGTGGCATGCATGGATGTCATTGCCTAGGCAGGCTCTGCCCTGGGCTCACTGTGTGACATTGAGGAGAAGCACTCCCAACCTGTGACAAATGTAGCCTTCAGTAGCAAGMAAGGAGAAAAAAGAAAAAGTTTTATGTTCTTTCAATATAAAAGAATAKTGACAGAATAAGTTAGTATATTGCAGCAGATGGTCCTCCATGGCTAATTGTTTGACAGCCCAGTTTTGCTCTCTTTTCATCTTACTATATGCTTGTTGCTATATGTTTTGTCTGAGCAGACCTCTACATGATAAAAGCTTGTCAGCTTGTCAGCTCTATCTTCCCATTTTCTGATGTTATCAGACATAACTCATAAACTCAGAAGACATCATMCTGGCAGAAAAGATAGTATCAAGCTGAAAAGCCTTTCTGTCTCTTTTTTGTTTGTTTTTTTCTCCTCTTCCTCTCCCTCTGCAGGAGTGAGAAAATTGGTGCTGATAGGTGCTCTTCCATCTATCTGAGGAGCACTTGGAAGATTACAGTACAGTAAGCTGACAGTTGTCTACATGATCTAAAGGAATTCTCCCTTTCACAGACATGCCATAGCTATTAACCAGAAAACAGAACTTTTATGAGGTACTGATTCACAGACATTGATAATTCTTTTAAAACTCATGAACTGTAAAGCAGTGCTGTTTTAGCACCTTATTAACAACACCATCTAAAAGCATCACAGCCTTTGTCAAAAGTGACCTAGAGTAACCACAATAGCAAAACTGGTTTGAGATAATAGTTCAATAGTTTTAACTGAAATACCATAKAGATGGTACTTGTAATCCTGAGCATCACTGCTTAACACAATTTTCTGTCSGTGTGTGCTGTGTCTTAGAATCTGTAACTGCAGACATGTTAYTATCTTTATGCTTTTAAAATTACTTTGGCTGTAGAATTAAGGGCAAATAATACTAGCACTAGAATTATCAAGACAGCTGGCCTATTTCAAGCCTTCTTCATAGAAAGGTTTGGGTTGTAAGGAGCCTTAAAAATCATGTAGTACAACCACCCTCTAATGGACAGGAACACCTTCCACTAGAGCAGGTTTCTTAAAGCCCCATCCAGCCTGGCCTTGAACACTTCCAGGGACAGGCCATCCACAACTTCTCTGGGCAACCTGTTCCAGTGCCTCAGCACCCTCATAGTGAGGAATTCCTTTCTGTATCTGATCTAAACCTAACTTCTTACAGTGTAAAGACATTACCCCTTGTCCTAGTCCTACGTTCTCCTCAGCACTAGGCAATAGATAATACATTAAGAAGTCTGTTATGTCTATTATGTGATTTCCTTGTTTACTAGCAGAATTATTCTTGATTTGGTTACAGTATGAGCCCGGTTCAAAGTTGTTTAATGTAAATGGGTGTCCAGGGTAGGTAGAATTATATTATACAGTGCCTGTGATACAGCAGTTAAAAGTAAAAAAAAAAAATCCCACTTTTACTGTTTAAGCAAATGAGTTGTGGTACTTCTGGAGGAGGGGAGAGCAATAAATTAAACCTGGCAGGTTTAAGAAACTGAGCTGTAGATGGTGGGAGCAGCATCAAGCACACAGATGGACACACTGATGAATGGRGTTAAGTACTGTACAATAAAAGCTGAAGCAAGGGTTGGGGAGCAGAGAAGTATCACTCACTCTAAAGCTGTGCTAAAGAGCAAAGAACATTTGATAAAATGTACGGCTGCAGGTTTTTGTGACACTAAGGGACTCCAAGGCAACMCTTAGTAACTTACTCAGTTAAGGGATATTCAGATCCCTGAACATGAATGCTTTGAGTACATTCTTTGTAGGAGTGGCTTRTTGTTCCTCACAGGTGTAATGAGGAACTCAGAATTGTTAAATACAATCTGAGGAGACATATATTCCTTATGTGTCTCCTTTTAAAAAAAATGTTTTGTCAATTTTGGTTCAAAGTATGTTTCTTTAGTTGCCTTCTATACTKACTATTCAGAAAGAAAAAAACCCCAAATGTTCATTTGAAATTGATCAATAACTGATATTTTCTACCTGTAATCCTACCTAAAGAGTTGAGTATAGAGAAGGTAAGTTTAAGTCTTTGACAGAGCAGACATACATTGATAATATTAAAGGAAGAAAATGGAACTGCTTAGTTCAGGTATTGATTACTGTGATGCTTGTAAATGGATTTTTCTTCCTTCTTTTCTGTCTTTATTTTTAAGCAGACACTGTGACTGATCCTGCATGAGGGAAAAAAGAGCTGTGAGTGTGGGCAGCAGGGGTGCAACTTKCACTTGCCAGGCAATGAGAAAGATAGATTGCATGGGAATCACTCTGCAGGGTTCTGAATCTGATGAGTGGAATATCAATTTTTTCTTATAGTGGTGAAAGAACACTTTTGTGGCACACASTGTTTTGAGCCAATAGGAAAAGCAGCTATTTTCTGGTGAAAATTATTCTGTAATATGTTCAATATAGTGAGTGTTGTAGGAGTAGACCTCCTCATAGYAATAGTAGTCAAAATATTGTTACTATTTGTCTACTTTGGGTTGTAGAAGTGATTATTAATTATATGGCTGTTTCATTTATTTTAATTCATTTATTATGTTCAATTTATTTTTATTCACTCATTTTTTATAAGTCAGAAGCATTAAGATGCTCTCTAATGAAAACTGATTTTAGTTGCACTATCAAATGCAGGTATCAGAAAGCATCATATTATGTAAACACATTCTGAATTAATAACTTCAAATTCTCTCAATTATAGATATATAATCACTGAAAAATTTAAACCACTACCCTACCTTGCAGTTTTGCAATTGCTAAACATGCTGAGATACAGGACCCCCATTTAAATGATGATAATCAAATGAAATTATTGTGCTTTTCTTACTATTAGGGAATTTTGGRTTCCTGTTCAGCAAACTACTTAGAATTTAAGATGTGACACAGCACTCTGGTTATTAAATGTAGTTCTTAAAAATATGTCTTGAAGAGAACTATTTGCTGCCTTAAAAAAAAAGGTTTCTGCTTTATTGAATGTGTAAAAGAATAAAGAGATTACTTTTACTTCTGTGTTCTGTTTTAGAAAACGTTGAAAAATGTCTGCTTACYTTTGAAACACAAATTGTTTCCAATAGAACTAATACATAGTAAAGATATTTATATTCAGGGTAAACTCTGCAAGGCTGAGTACACACACAAAGTCTATATAATGTCCTGTCTTTGCAAAGTAGAAAATGATAGGTTTGAAATGTGTTTAGTAATTCTTTTGGCTTTATAAAATGAAAACATTTCTGAGGAAAGGTAATAAATATCTCTAAGAAATTATTRAAACACTGCATTATGACAAGGTCAAGCACTTAGATTAGTATAAAAAGCCCTTATGAAAGACATTTGCATATCTTGGTGATCAAAAGGTGAGGTCTAAGTTCATAAGTTAATATACACTATTAAAAGTCTTTCTAAAATAATRCATAATTGCTTTACCAAAGTGGGGTATGTGTATGTATGAATCTCAATTTCTTTTGGAATATTGTGCAGATGTTATATCAACTAAAAAATACTAAATTTTTGGAAGCTTCAGTTCTGGAAGGACTTAAAATTGTGAGCATCCCCTGTGGTCACTGAAGCTATTMAAATCTTTGCAACTTTTTTTTCTCTCAGTTTGTGTTGTGAAAAATTTAACTATTGATTATTAATGAGATATGTCATAGAATGTTTAAAATGTTATAGATTAAAAAAAAGCCTTTTCTTTTTTTAATWTTGGTGACACTTAAGGAACTTTGTAAGGTAGGACATTCTTAGTTTCTTACCATCTGTTGAATGAGTAAAAGTGCATATATCCACTGAAAGGAGTCATGTTTAGGTCAGTTCTTATATGAAGTACAAGGAAGTCCTCTTAAACTTGAATTAGGAAAAATAGTAGGTGAGTTGATAAGCTTAAAAATTATGAAGTCAGTGGTAATTTTATATGATCTCTAATATGTGAAAACAGTATCTAGTAAAGGAAGCATCTTTATCATTTAAATGATGATACATTTTCATACAGTTTCAAAATAATTGAAAGACCTTTTTCTGTAACTTTACTCTTCTCCAGCTCCTGTGTTGGAGGCCAAAATAGCCATGCTGAAGAGCCAAATTAGACATCCTGTGATAGGTGGATCATTCTGCCATGTGTGAACACCTGCTTCATCCAAGATTTCCTTACAGYTTATGCTTAATTTGTGAAAATATTGGTGTAATCTTTGCTCTCTGGACCACTTTATTTAAGTAGATTTTACAGGCCACMAAGGCTCTGGAGGCAGAATACAAGTTACCTAAAAGTATAAAATTATTGCCCAGTGGACCCCATATGTAGGTGGGACTCATTTGTTGGTAGACTGTACTACTGATGGTGCTCTCCACCTCTTTGGCCAGACAGTTCCAAGTATAATGGATTGACTTCCATGGCTCATTAAAATGGCCTGATCCGTAGTGTTGTTTAAACTTCTGTCTCTTTTTTTGCTTATGTGATTTTATAACTTTTCATATTTATGGCTTGTTTTCCATCCGCTCCTGACTGATCTTGTTAAACAATCTTTGTCCTGTCTGCAGTTTTACATTTCCTACATTGCACAGTTTCACACTACCTAATTTCTGATAGTTCTTCCTCACAATTTAGTAGTTTCCTCAGTAGGGTGTGCCAAGGTTATTCATCCATGCCAGTCTTTAGGAGGAAGGATTCACACTTAGCTGTGAGTTAACTGGTAAATATATGCCATTCTTCCATATTCTTGTGGCCTGAACTGCAGATATTTGTGGGGTGATGGAGTGTGCTTTGCTGCTTCATTGACCAGCAAGCCTAGATTTCTTAGAGACAGTGAGAATATGGTTTATGCTCAACTCTTACCTTTAGTGAATGAGTCTGAAGTTTTGACAGCATCTGTAGCTCAGGACTTCCAAGTGGGATTTGTAGCATAGGTAGGAATAAAAGGCAAAACATTCACAGAAGTCATAGAGCAAATGAAAGTGTGGGGTAAAAATGGTAAATACTGATTTGTTTAATAGTCTTATTATCTAGGTGTTGTTCATGCAAATGTGCCTCAYTAGTTTCTCTTGAAGTCATTTTATTGATCTGCTAATTTAAAGTTATTGTGATAGAGTTAGTACAGATGTTAAGGGTCAACTTGCACCTCTGTCTTTAGATAAATGTGAGTGCATGGTTTCTGTGAAAGAAAATGARGTCTGTTATATACAAGAGTGCTTTTTACATTTCTAGCATTTGCTAAGCAAACTCTGTTCAGCTATATGAATGTGTCTTTTTCTAGTTACATATATAATAAATGCATGGAACGATGAAAGCTCTGTAGTAGGCATGTCCATAAATAATGTTGGACAGGAAGTTCCATCTGAATGGATCTCGGCAAACTTGCAGATGGCAGCAAGCTGAGGGGTGCAGATGACACACCTGAAGGGACAGGGTGCCACTCAGAGGGACCTGGACAAGCTCCAGAAGTGGGCCCATGGGAATCTCRTGAGGTTTAACAAGGCCAAGTGTGAGGTGCTGCACCTGGGTTGGRGTGATACCAACGCAGGCTGGGGGTGGTCAGATGGAGAGCAGCCCTGCCCAGAAAGGATTTGGGGATGCTGGGCATGAGGTGACAATGTGCACTCTCAGCTCAGAGATCCAGCTGTATCCCAAGCAGCAGGGCCAGAAGTCGAGGGAAGTGCTTCTCCCCCTGCACTCCATTCTTGTTAGACCTCACATGGAGTGCTGCATCCAGCTGTGGGGCCTCCAACGTAAGGAAGGATGTGGATGAGATGGAGCAGATTCAGAGGGGGGCTGGAAAGATACTCAGAGGGCTGGGGCACCTCTCCAGTAGAGACAGGCTGAGAGAGATGGGGGTTGTTCAGTCCATTCAGGAGAAGAGAGGGCTCTGGGGAGACCTTGTAGTACCCCCTAAAGGAGACCTGCAAGAGATCAGGACAGGGTCTTTTTACAAGGGCATTTAGTGATGGAACTGAAAAACAGTAGGTTTAGGTATCTGTTTTGTTGGGGTTTTTTTTGTCTTACTAAAATGGTATACTTGCTAACTCATTCAATCTACTCTAAGATTGGTTATCAATAAATACTAATGTCTTACCAACAATGTTAACTTATAAGATGCTAAAATATATTTTATTTTGATTCCCACGTTTATCTTACTAATTTTAGTTCTATTTACCTCACTTTAATTCAGTTGTTATTGGTTTATTCAGATGGATTTTTCTTCTATTTGTTAGAAATAGTGCAAAGTRAAGAAACAAGTGAAAATAATATACTCAGAAAGACTGGCAGTAGTGAATTGAGAGGTTTTGGACATTTGAAAAAACATCTTAGTTGTATATTGACAACTATGYTTTTTCTTCCAAGAGGCTTCTACATGAAAATGCAACTTTGAAGGAAATGCAGGCAACTGTAAAGAAGGCAATTTAGATTTTGTGGTACAAGTGTTTTTTTCTGATTATGTTAATCTGACACAGCCTGATTGTGTCCCCCAAAGGCCATGGCAAAACATAATCAGGCAGACTCTCTAAATTAGAATCACTCTAAAATCTCCTAAAGATGCAAATGTAGTTATCAGAGAAGAATTACAAGAGTTCTTTCAAAGATTAGATTTTAGTAACTCAGACTTTTTTCGACCAGTTTGGATTTGAAAAAATGTGTTTGAAGGTTATCAAATCCAGCTATAAAATACCATTTTTCAAGGGAATTGGGCACTCAGGCATTTTATAGATACCGTTAAATAAGTCATGTTGCCAAAATGTTGCTCGAAGCTAAATTTTAAACAGGTTACATTAAATATTCTCRAAGTATTTGCAGGCACAATCACTGTGTATACAGGAAGGTAAGTTTATGTATGCAAACAGGTACATAGGCTAGAGTAATTGGGCAGATTGGCTAATTATGTTTCTAGGCAGGCATGCACAGTTTGGTGTATGCAAATTAATGCAATCAGAAGCATTGCTGGTAAATTAAGCCCATATATTTAATTTTACCCTTTAGGTGTCAACAATATCAGATAAGGTGGAGCTTGCATTCAGTAATAGTTATTTTATTACAAGACAGGTACCAAAGCCTTTTCAGGAAATTTTTGGTGGAAGAGGTTGAATTTCTCATGACATCATATATTTAATGTGACAACATACTAACAAGTGCAAGAGCATTTAGAGTGATTGCAGTAGAACCACAAAATTAAATGACAAAACTTTATTAGCTGCAAGTTGCAGTGATCTGTTCTTCTTCTTGCATATTGAATTATAATAAACACAAGTAATAAATACAAATAATAAATAATACAAATAATAAATACAAGTGATTTATTAAAGTGAAATAACTGCTTTGTTTGCTAAATTTTTRTGTAATTAAATTCTAAATTGTGAATATATATTACTTTATCTACATAGCTGACATAAGTACTAATTATATGTTGTAGTTTTGTGCCTATTTCAGGATATTGTTGACATACATCAATGATTATATCTCAGGATAATTTTTTTATCATCACAGTAGTTTCTCAGTTATTTCAGTGTCAATGTTTGTATGCCTGATCATTGCCTGGCTGTAAAAAAACATTACTCCAACACCTGGTTACAAAGAAATAGTCAACAGAAACAAATCTGATGCAGGTAAATAACGGTGAAAGGAAAAGTCTGAGTATGTAAGTAAAATGCATTATTCAGGTATTTTATGAAATGCTTGTATCTACCATAACTAGAATTAAAAATATTTTTAATTTACTTTTCATATTTGCCTGTCACTGAYTGATAGACAAAGATAGTTGTTCAGCAGCTTTGATAATAATGTCTACTTTCAGCATCATTGTACTAAAGCTTCTGAATAGATATCCATATAAACCATTCCAATCACCAGGTGTCTGGATTTATATCTTCAAAGTATCATTTTTAAATAAYATTATCATTGTGCCTTTCATTATCATTTTGGAAAAATACAGCTCTATCTGTTTTTTACAAAAATATTATTAGTTTTATAGAAGCCAATTTTGGTAACAGTGATCTATTGAGGGTCTCTTAGGAGTTCTGTGGAAAAGAGGAAATTTAACACTCTTCAGCTTAAAGGAGTGCCCTGGGACAGTTTGCATTTAAAAGSCTAACAAAGCAGAGGTTAATTGAGGAAGGTAGTTTATCTGACTATATCAAATATTTTCTGTTTTCTTCATACCTCTCCACTCATCACAGAACTGCAGTTTCCATGTTCTGAGTTTGTTCTAGTTTCCATTGTCCTTGTGATCCTTTCCAARACACCTCTTCTCTTTTCCTTTAGGTGATTTTACTTCTCTCCATCTAAAAGGAAGGTTTTTCTCCTTTCTCTCTCTTTTCTTGTCTTCATCAAGGGCATGCACAAGGGTATATATAAATGTATACTAAATCACTAAGCACCACTAGTCCCATCTTTGATATATTTTAGGCATCTACACCAGGCCCCCTGTGTGTCTCACAAATTCTACTTCCAGTCTGGATTTTGCTGATACCAATGAGCTTCTTCTGTTGWTGTCTTTTGCAATTGACGTGTACAACATTTTAAAGTTACTGTATCTTTGTTAAACAGAAATTTCATCAGGTTGATAGTTGGGATGCTGGTCCTGTCAGTAGCCTCAGGCTACTGGGGCACTTCTGGATAATTGTGAGCTATAAAAGTAACCAGAAGTTAGAGAAAGATGCAGCCATCTATATRATGTAATGTAATGATGCTGGAACTCATGTGAATGATTGGAAAACTCTCAGTCAAGTGAAAGGAGCAGTAGTAGTCTGATTATTACTACATATTGTACACACACAAAGATACAGTTCAGCTTCTTTTTACTATGGTAGAAATGAATTGATTTTTATTCTGTTTTCAAATCATGCAGCTCATCAGAAAGGATTGTTACTTGTTAATTAAGGTAGTATGTTTGAATTGTTTCCTTTTTAGTACTTCCTGGTGGACATAAAATCTTCCTGTATTGATAATTTATTACTTATTATGCTGCATATAACTAAAGCTATTTCTGGCTTTTTTAGTAGTAGCTGACAGCTTCTGTGTACAGCATCTCAGGTTCCTGTTACACTGTAAAAATTCTGTGCAGTTCAAAGTTCCRTTACACAGCATAACCTGAATGTAAACTTCTGTGATTCCTGTGATTATTTTTTTCATCTAAAAGACTGTATTTACAGCTAAAATTGTTCAAAACATATAAACATTAGCATGTCCTGGAAATGGACTTTTGGTTTTTATCATCACCAGTTTACTGTCAAGTGCGTGCCTTTAGCCTTTTACTCTGCTCATTATACAACCAGAGGATGAGGAGTTCATTTTCTCATGTTTTTTTATTACACCAGACAAGTTCTTCTCAAACAGGGATTCATTATCAGCAAAAYAGTTCTTGATTATCTGTAGTTGAAAGAGTTCTGAGAGAGTTCTGCTCCACTAAAGGATATTTGATTTGAGATTTTATACGTTTGAATATTTGTGTGTGTCCTGATAAGTCATTGCTGCATTCTAAGTGTAATCAGTTTTCAGTTCCTCATTAAGATCCCAAGAAGTTAAAACCCAGTGTAAAGATCATGCAATGTTGTTTATATTTTTTTTATTTCTATGCAAGAAGTAACTTTTTCATATATTTTTAAGTCATAAAGGATTCAGGATACAGGGGCTGCTAAATGCTTTTGTAGTTAAAAAATTTTTGGAAAAATTAATGAATAAGAATTAATTGAAAGCTACAGTGAAAAAGTATGTCTGTCTGAAGATGGCTGTATACCACAAACTGAAAGCTATAAAAGTATTGTGRAGAACCATAAGTAACTTATTTTAGTCTTTTAGTCTGACCCAGCATAGCCTTTTCCTAAATTTAAATAATCTGTCTAGCTCTGTATGTTGATATGAGGATGCACATGTATGGTTGTGTGAATTGATTCTGTGCTCAGTGGATTAACTTGTTTTTTCCCTTTGAACTTTATATYGAGTGTTGACTGAATTTTGCAAACTGTAAACAGTGAAAGGTAGTGTTCAAAGTGTGGCAAACAGTAGGACCACCTCCCTGTTTCTACAGAAGTATTCATGATACAGTTCTCTAAAACCTAAATGTTACCTCATAAAATTCCAGTATTGATACACTAGTTCTGTTCATACTGTTTAATAACAAAAAGAGTAAGTGCCATGTAATTCCAACATCTTTCACTGGTCAGTAAGTGTAACAGTCCCCAAAGCACCATCTTAATCATCTTGCTTTCATCCTGTGTCTTAGGAAGTGAAATAACATGMAGGCATCAAGTGTCATTACAGTGACTAAGGTACAAATGTGAAGAACTTTGTGCCAAAGATATTAGCAGCCCTTTATGTAGAAAAAAACTATGGTTCAAATTATGTGTGGCTTACTGTTTGTAAAGGCTCATTAAAATACCCTGAATATGTTCTGTTTTTACTACTGCTTATCAGAATTACATACTTTTTGTTTACTTACAGTATGAAAGAGGCTGGTTTAGGCCATAAACAGTGGAGGGGTGGTCCCATTTCATCAAACTGCAAGCAGTGT
This sequence comes from Alauda arvensis, assembly GCA_902810485.1. NCBI lineage: Eukaryota > Metazoa > Chordata > Aves > Passeriformes > Alaudidae > Alauda > Alauda arvensis. The sequence goes on from CADDXX010000328.1 coordinate 925,641, forward strand.
CCAGTAGTTTATACCAATCCTGTTTGTGGATCAGATGGTCACACATACTCTTCTCAGGTAAGAACTGAATAAAGCGCTAAATTAATCTTTCATTGTTCCAGTCAATTCCAGTTCTTGGRAATAAAATGATGTATTGTAACACAAACCAATATTTATTTGTTTTGGCTAAAATATGTATTGCAGAGTGCAACCTACAACAATTCTAGTATTTTGTATGATGTAAAAGCAAAATGGTAGCAAACCCTAGGCAGGATAAACCAGTGATACCTGGAGCACCAGAGTGTAAGAGTGCTCCACAGGGCACACTGAGTGCTCTGCAATGTGACAAGACACCATGGYAGGGTTTTCAGTAAGCAAAAAAGTGTTGGGTGTCTCCAGCTAGGGGTAGAATAGATATGTTAAATCAAATTTTCCAGTTGAGCATTGAAGGTGTGCTTTAAATTCCAGGCTCTAGACATAGATGTAACRTACCCAGAAAAAAAATGCAATAATGTGATTGTTGCATATCTTTCCTCGCAACAGTGTATTACGAGTCTGAAGTTCATAATCAAATCTTCCTTTTCTAGTCCTTAACCCTCCTGTCTTTTGTCTTATACATATTTGGAGATAAAATAATAATTTTAAAATGTCACTGTCAGTTTACCCAGTCTTGTTTGGGTTAAATATTTTGTGCTGCTCCTGCTGAAGTCCAAAAATCCTGGGACTGCATTAGTACAGTACAGAGGTGAAATTGTGAGATGGAGGGATTTCATAATGCTGAAAAGAGATTAATTTGTTTWGCATCCTTCATTAAAATTTTGAGCAGAAGAATGCTCAGCCATCATTAACAACCAAATCTTCTTTAATGGAAAAAAGTGTGAGCTCTTGATAAACCCATTTTTCTCAGAAACAGCGTATAATTCAGCCGTGTGAAAGGAGTTACTGTATTCTGTCTTACTGACACTGTGTCCTTACACTAACAAATTGTTTCACTTGTAGATAATATCCAGTGCTTCAAGAGAAGTATAGCAACAGATTAAATTGATGCAGATGAAAAAGCTCTGTGATTGTTACTTATGAAGAAAAAAATGCCATATYSCATTTTAAACAAAATACTTTAAGGATATTTCCTAGTRCCTAAAGATTTTTAGAGTTCCCATAATTTTKGGGGTTTTTTTATGYAATCACAAATTARTCATGTTTGAAGTTTACACATCTGTAGTCACATGTGAAGTTTACAAAAAYGAATTMGTTTCCAGGAGGGRCTGGGTGTTAGGTTGAACACCAAGTATCTTCTCYAAGGATATTTTATTCTTGATAAAATAAAAGCATCAGATTTAACTAGTGCTTCCTAAACYCTGACAATACTTGGGCTTTTATCCTAAATCGTACATTAGAAAATGTTTTTCCTACTAACTGAAATAYTTAATTATAGGGATTTGGTCTAGAATCCCAGTTTTCCTCTAAAATAAGCAATTTAAGAATTTCTAATGCTTACATCATGTTATCTGAGGCTCTACAAATGATTTCTGAACTCTTTGGCATAGCTAAAAATACTTCCTTCCATTGACACTATAATTTCAATTTAGGAATTTGAAAAGTATTCTGATTTTCATTAACTCTAATCTCTTGCCTATGTTTTCTTAYGAACTAAAAGTGTGCTGTCATTTTACTAGACATTAGGTGATGCTGTTATTTAGTATTTGCTTTGCCTTGCCATTCAAAGGTTCAGGCAGTCTTTAATTCTCAAGTCCAGGCTGCACACAGATATAATAGAGATGGTAGTTTCTACAATTTTGCAATTTAAATAGATGAGGTAGATTAGTTAATATAGCTAATACTGGATGGGCAGCTTTTTTATTTTTTAAATACTGTATACTTCATTTATTGCAATCTCTTCCTATGTTCTTCCTAATGTAATACAAAGATCACCCCACTTTAATATCATTGCTTATTTCCTATTTTACCATATAGGAATGCTGTGTTCTAAATAGTCCAGAGGTAGAAGTGACCTCTCTGGCCTCCCATGGTCTGGTYTGGAGTAGGTGGACAAAAGCCTATAAATATTGATAAGATGCAGRTATTTTTAAATCAGTTTGTGTGTTAAAGGGAATTCCAAGGGAATGATGAGAAATGAGTGGACTAAATAGACACACTGTGYTCCCATTCCAGTGCACAGTCAGTGCAGCAGTGCATGGTAGCCAACCTCAGTGTCCCTTGCATAGAAACAATTGCAGAAGCAAGAGACCATCAGAGATATTCTGCATGGTTGTACTTTTGTTTCCCACTACCTTGTAATGGTAGATTTCAAATCTCATCTTGCAGGAGACAAATGCTAAAAACATTTATTGCCACAGAATATCTATGTTGGCCTATAAATATTTATTTTTATTTCTTTTCAGTGATGTGAGGATTTCMTATTCTGTGCTGCCAGTTGCATCAAAACAGAGGTGCTTGCCAGGTTATTTCAGGAGCACTGTTTTTAAAAATTGACTAAAGATAAATATTTGTGTTCCTGTACTCCAGGCAAAGTTTGTTTCATTGTGTCATCAAGCTCCAGTAGGAGTTTATGCAGCACTTTTCTGGTATTTAGAAAGCATTCATCAGTGACTCTGGAAAATTGTATAATACGTTTTCTGAAAATAAGTCATTAAATATTACTAGTATTGTGGAACACAGCCAGGCAGTTGACATTTGTSAGATGGATGCTCTTTTGGGAGTGTATCCTTGCATTTCAGGACAAGTCCATGAAATGCTTGAATTAATTTATGTAACTATAGCTATTTCATGCATGTGTTTTGCTTTGGAAAGGAAACAAACAAAAAAGGGTGATAAAATAGGTGGACTGTCCAGAAGAAAAGTTAGCTCCTAAATTGAGCTTTTCCAGAGTCATTTAAGGATATTTTGTTTCCCACTCATTTTTGCAGTCCAGGTTAGGTTTACTGTGTTCTCAGCTCACAATTAGTCTCATGAAGTCAGTGTCAAAAAAAAAATTAGCAGGTGTAGGATATTTTTTACTAGCATTACAAGAATGTTGAATGAAAAATACTACGTGCTGAAATGCTGGGTAATCAAAATGACCATGAATCATTGTGTGAGAAGAAATTCAGTATAAAGAGATCCTGCCATCTCCTTGGAACAGCKGTGGTACAATTTGTACTTAATGGCCTTTAAAAAATACTTCATGTGTTCTACAGTTGCCCTGTTTTTTACCTTTTGCATTTCTCTAAACTTTGGCACTTGAAAGTGCAGTATGAATTTTTACACCAGAAATTCTCAAGATATGCTGTCTCATAAGGCTTTGAGATTGACCCAAACTTGACATTCTCCATGAAAAACACAGCCTGTTTGTAGCTTCATCTTTCCTGGGAATAACAGGGGAATAAAAGGACATGAAGTGCAGCTCAGATGGGTTGTTTTGAGGCAGCAACCCAGCTGCTGCTACTCTTTCACTCAGGRAGGCAGCTCACTGCTGTGCAGCACATGTTGCAGAGCTGGTGTAACTGGGATGAGATGGTGATGCTCAGGCTTGGATGCTTCTGTTGGAACAATTCTCCCAAATTGCACTATACTGTAATCAGATTTACAGAAAAATGGCCAAGAGGAAAATAAAAAATATGGTCATGCAGATGAATCTTTTTTTGAGTGGATTTTGCATATTCTGATTTCAGCTCTGGTATTTGGTATAATAGGCTGAAGTTTTCTCTCTTAAGTTGCATGCAGTTGACAATTAGTCCCACTTCAGCAAAATCTAACCTTAAATAAGATCACTGAACAGTGCTTGCAGTATTTTGAGAAAACAGCAGAAATAACTTAATTTTTAAATTATACCCATTGGCCCATGGCTTTATGCCAGAATTGCTTTGGCAGTTGTGTTGTTAACAACAATTTGCTTAAGATGGYTTCATACTGACAGTGAATTTTTTATGAAATATATTTTCTCCTACCTATGAAAGCTTCAYGTTATTGATGACAACCCTATATGTATAAATAGCAACAGAATCATGCTTTTCAAAAGTAATGGGTCTGAACTAGCTYCTCAGAGTAAGATGCAACCTGTATAGAAAACTAGTCAGAAAAGAAGATAAAAATCYTGAAAGACTCCACAGATAGACAGGTATGTGGATTTAGATCTTTTAAATATTCAAATACTTTCCTCAGTCTCCCAGATTACAATTTCTTTCTGTGAGGAGATTTGAAAGAGTTGGGGATAAAATGGCACTGTGTGGAGGAGAGATTTTAATTCTCCATTCAAGTTTTCTTTATCATTTTGCATGAATCTGAAATAGATTTTTATTTTCAGGGCATCCCATATTTAACATTTTTCTTTTTAAAATCATTGCTATCTTTATTAATTTTAGGTATTTTTAAATTTTTAACTTATTCATCTGTATCTCTTAGCAGTGTGCTTGGTGTAAGAGGGCTTGTTTGGAAGAAACATAAAAAATACATATTGGCATTTTTAATCTTTGCTGTTATGTTAGGGATTGTGAATTTATTCAACTTAAATGGATTTAACTCTATTAATTAGTGTATTGTGAGCTTTCAGGTCACATACCTGAGCTGTTGAAAGTTCTTTTCTACTTCAGGAGAGATTGCTAGAAATGGAATTGCTGTTACAAAGTAGATATTTTGTAGTAGTAAATGAAAGTATTTTTCACAAGCTTGATTCAATGTRTGTCAGTCTTACTTCTTAACTGGGCTAATATGCTATACCTTTCCATTTTTATCTGCCTTGTTACTAAGCAATCTGCTGTAGACTTAGCTGTCAGTTGAAATGTAGCCAAAAATAATAAGGTTAAATCATTGCCTGTCACCTTTAGTAATAAAATAATGTAATCTCTCTGAAATAAATTGTTTGACAGCATACAGGTCTTTTACTTTTCCAGCTGGAAGAAGCAGGTTCTTCCAGGTGCTCTGCCAGCACTGATTTGTTTCTCTAATAAAAGTAGATTTTGTCAAAAGGGGCATCTCAAAATCAAGCTTTGTGTCTYTAGCCCAAGCAACATCCAGCCAAAATCACCCCGTTCTATGTGGAAAAAATTAAAATAGACCAAATCTGGGTTGTACTGTTACAGTGAACTTGTGGCTGAGGTACACTGCAAATAAAAGAAAGTTCTTGGTAAATGGGGGGAAAAGAAACAAACCCTAAAGAAAATCATCAAACCATGTCCAGGCCTYCTTCTGCTGCATTTTCTCCCCTTAAGAAACCCCACAACCAATGAAAACTCTCTAACAAACTTTTCTTGAATGAGGCTGTGAGATGATGAATAGAAAAATAAAATGTATAATGCGTGATTGATCCTGGAGTATACTTTGAGTCTTTACAGAAATGAGAGTAACTGGTGGTTAATTGTCTAAATGCTTAAAAAAGGCACACAGTAAAAAAAGAAGGAAGGAGATTGGCTGAAGCTCAAAAATAAGACATGGATGGGTTTTGGCAGCAAGGCCTGCAGTTTTATCTGAAACCTTTGTATTGATAGGATGTGGTATTCAAATAAAAACAAAACAGAGAAATATCATAAGRGTGACTAACTTTATTTAAGCCAGATTTTTTAAATAGGCTGATSTACTAAAAAYTCCAARTTATATCAAATTATGCATAATTGAKCTCCTCTTTATCTACTGCGTTCAAAATAGCTGCTAAAGAAGAGAAAGAAGACAATAGCTTAGATAACAAAATGCTTTACCAAAACTTAAATATTTTGAAATTCTTAGCAACTCAATATTTCTTAGACTAGGGTGACGTATTTACATGAGCGAGAATTGAATTTTAATCCCTTTTTCATTTCCAGAATATCATGTTCATTTAATATGGAATTATATCTTGAAATTGCATTAAGAGATACCAAAAATTTATAATTCAATTAAAAAAAAAAAAAAAAAGGCAACTTTATGGACTGGAAAATATTTCCCAAAGGCTTCATCTATGTAATTCCTTTACATGGACA
>CADDXX010000328.1:941914-963150 GCA_902810485.1 Alauda arvensis
AMTACTAAGTTTGAATGATACAAACTYTYAGATTTTAAAAAASGAAAGGCATCACTTTTTAACTGAGACAAATATTAAATTTGAGCAATAATCCATTCCACAAACTCCAAATATTGGCTTGAGCATTAATAAATGAATTAGGTCATGTACTTTCTGGAGTACATGGGCATCATAGTAATGCAAGCACTCTCCTGTATACAGCCAGGATAACTGGGATAGAAAAAGTATTCAGTTGTTTCAAAATCATCATGGGCAGCTGTTTGGTTTGCTTCCATTTTCTAGTCCTTTATGAGATATTAGTGCTATATGGCTTTCAGTTGGAACAAGTTATGTAGGGGTTTTTTTGGGGAATTAAAAGGTTGTATTTGTGTCATTTTCCTTTTAACCATACCTTTTTGGCAAAAGGTGACACATTCAAAACTGAAGTACAATAATGACTTTATTTAAATACACAAAATTTGAGGTATTAATTACTGTCTTTTTAGTACTGGCAATGGTGCAGAAGTGTACTATTTTGATACAGTGATTCACTTCAGGTTATGCAAGATACAGAACTGCATGMGAGTGTGACAAGACTAGAAGTCTGACTGCTTAAAAAGTTGATAAAGTTCTGTATATTCGCAGTGCTTACATCTGCACACTAGTGGGAACCTCAAGTGCAGTCTTTCAGGATGCTCCTTGATTCTTACATAGCTACAGTGCTCCCACCCCTACATATTTTTAGGAGAGAGAGAAACTTTGACTTTTGCATTCTCTGGAAATCCTGAGAATCATATAATGGAACTGCATTACAGTGAAGTTATGTACCCCAGCAAAATATGACTCAGGGAATAAAAGAGACAAGTTCTGGTGAGATTGTTCTGAAGTGTTGKGATGCATAGAAAACACTTCATATTTTTATTTGTTTCATGCACTGGTTTTCTGACTCATATGTTTCTSTGTCCTTTGTCTGTTTAATGAGACATTTGGCATCTTTTGTTCAAGGATGAAGTGTTCTCCATAACAATCTTTCTTCTTTCACTTTTTGAAAAAGCTCTTTGTAGATGCTTCCCCCGCCTTAGTKTTTTGTTTATGTTTTTCCTGATAATACAGTGACAAAACATCCCAGAGAAAGATCTCTATGCAAAGAACTGTTTTATTGGAGAAGAGCTGATTTTCAGTAAGAGTGACAATGGTTTACAATGATATTATTTTCTCTAWATGTGGCTTTTAACTACATTATTTTTATACGCTTGAAACAACAATTTTGTTTCTCAGATATAGTTAGCTTTTATGTGGTTTCTGGATTGGAGCTGTAAGTACACAGATCAGAACCTCACAAATGAATCCGTTTCTGTATCAGAAAAGACAGTCACTATACAGAATTACATTAGGCACTGYTTTTCATTTTATTCATTAATGCTTTTGCTAGGACACTGTCATCCTAAAGATARAAATTCYGTGATAAATTCTATAAATATTGACTGTTTATTGCTCCTTTCAGTAATGAATGTTTTTGCTGTGTTTATTTGCTCATAGAATACAGATAAAACCAATGCAGTCTACTTCCATTTAGCATGGATATTCAAATCAGTCTGACACCACAAGTGCCTTCATGCTTGAATGGAGTCTGAAACTGTAGCCAGGCTAGGGACCAAAAACTTTGKACCTTTCTTTAATCTAATTTTTTGTTATGAAAGTAGCATATACTGCAGAAAACTTTTCTTCACACCTGTCTGCAAAAATTTAAGCCTTTCRTGAAAGATTGCTTCAAATTTCTTAGAGCTAGATTTTTTTTTTTAGTAAGATATGTTTATATTAATGATAGCCATTCTGTCTCCTTACAGTGCAAGTTAGACTATCAAGCCTGTGTCTCAGGAAAACAGATTTCAGTGAAATGTGAAGGACGTTGCCCTTGCCCTTCTGACAAATCCACAAATGCAGGCAGAAATGACAGGAGAGGTGAGTGATGGTAATTCGTGTAATAYTTTTAATCTTCATTTCCAGAAGGAAGTGAGATTTTGCACCCAGAATATTACMGTTATCAGAAACACTCATTATTCTTGAATAAAACCAGGTGTATTTTGTTCAAGGTTGTTTCTTTGCCTAGTGTTTAGAAATTGTACCTACAGTGAAATATCATGGTCTTTTTCAAATGAGCTATTGTAGTAYGAGTTATTGCTGTTTRTTTTTTTTTTATTTGCTGTTTAATACTCCTCGAGATGCATATTAGGTGTATTTAAGACAAGAAATGAATTCCTTGCTTCACAGTGTTTTTTTAGTTAAATATTCAGTAAATCAAAGTGTGATATAAAGGAAGTCCTTGTTGCTGGTCATGGGAGCAGGCAGTTGAGCYGTAACTGTTAGTAATGGCTGTATGATGTAGGCAAGTTAATTTCAAAAGTACTTGATAGGAGTAACTCAGCTTCCTTTTGGGCCAYGAATGAGATTACACTGCTGGAAAASAAAGTTGCTTTGCAGGGCTTCRTARCAACTGGTGCAACTGGAACAAACTGGAGAGAAAAATGGTGGCTCAGCATATTTGTTTCAGTGGCTCCCGGGTGATTGTGGAAGGTGGCTCTTAAACAAAACATGATGCTGTCTTTGGTACTTCTGAATAGAGAGCTGTCTCRAGGTTTTAGGCTGCCATGGACCTGAATCTGTCAAGAAAAGCATGATTGGAGGTCTTCATTCTTAAAATCTATTTTGACTGATCTCTGTTAAATGCATATTTTTGTTCTTTCTGTATAATAACACTTTTGATCAGTAAAATGCATTGAAAATGCAGCAAAATTAGTTTTTTAAGATAATGGTTTTTTTCCTGTAGCAACCTTATAACAATAAAAGAAACAAGTATTGCATTCCTGCATTAACGTTGATATTTCATTATAGTTGAAGCACTATTTCAGATTTATTGTGCAGGATAGCCTTACTTTCCATTCTAAGCTGTAGCTACTGCCAAAACTATTTTTTTTCCTAGTTTAAAAAACAAATTAATGTTCTTTTAACATTGAATGCAGATGACTACTATAGAGATTAAACTATGTGCAGGCATACAGGTCAATTAAAAAACTGCTCTGAAACACTTCTTTAGGTACTTTTTTTGTCTTTGGCAATATAATTGATTGTGTAATTAAATATTAATTGAATATATGTAATTAAATACTCCCTGTGCTGTAGCCCCTCTGCAGAATGATAGTCTTAGTATTTTTTAAATTCTTAATTTACATTTTCATGTAGTATCTTGAAAATAAATAGATAAATATRTCATCTTCTCTCATTGTTGAATGAAAAGTATTGGAAGAGCCAGCATTGTGTGGCTAATATGGCCCCTTTGATAAGATACACAGTGAATGTAAYCTTAATGTGTTTGCAGCATCCTCTAGCAATAATTTCTGTATTCCAGGATGGATATGGGAATATTTGCTTAACAGTGGGCATGAAGTGAAAATAAGATAATGAGRTGAAAAGCATCTCCCTCTGAGTAGCAAGCCTACCATTCTCCAGTGTTAGTCTTTTAATATGCTATCATTGCTCTTAGTTTTTATCAAGATAAGGTCAGCATTTTCTCTGCTGGAAGCTTTTTCACCTGATGCAGTTATCTTTGTCCTTGTATGCATTCTTTCAARTATATTTAATTTTTCATACTCCTGTGCTAAAACACTGAAAAAATCTAGAGACTATTTTTTTTTTGCTTTAGAAATAGGAATTTTTTWAAATTAAGAATTAACTCTTCTTTATGATCTAAGTTGCCAAGGAGTCAAGATTGCTTGTGCTTAGTTATGTAAAAGAGAAGGAAAAAAGGTCTCATGGGTATAGGAATTAACACTCATCCTGTTTTGACAGATTGTCAGAGCAAGCAAAATACAGGGCTTTTCCAAATGCTACATTTTGTTGCAATGCTGAAATTTGTTGATATATTTTCTTTACGGGGCCAAAAGCCCCGTAGGAAACTTGAGAAACATGAATGTGCGCTGAATATCATTAGTGAAATTTCAACTTTTATTTTGAAAGAGTACAAAATTTCTTACAACAGAAGTTCTTCTAACAAAAGTTATAAGAATACAGTTTTTGTGTTTAAATGGAGCTCTGTGAAGTGTTGTAGTGGTTGGACTTGATGATCTTAGAGATCTTTTCCAAAYTAAAYGTTTATATGGTTCCATGATTCTAAGCTGCATATACATATGTCAKTCGCTTACAAATCAGATTAAGCCAAACAGGCAAAGTAAGGTTACTCTTGACAGAGTGTTTTGTTTCATTTCCCTGTTGATCTGCACTAACATTCTGACAGAYGTGAGCTGTGACATGCCCAGGATCCTGGTCTCCCAGACAGTCTATTTCCAATATTTGGCTGGTGTTTACTACAGCACCCTTCTCAATTATGTCTTTGGATATCTTCATCATAGAAATAAGGCTGTGTTTGTGCCCTGACATAGGGCCAAGATTSAGCTGGGACATGCAGTCACATGGAAAAGCTCAGGTCCAACTGAAGGCCCTGCAGTTTAAATGGTAAAAGCTGTATCATTGTTGCTAAAATAAGGAATATGCATTTTTATTAGCTATTGAAATAGAAGAATTCAGTCTCAGTAATTTTTGAGTTAATCTCTWATAAACCCTATGCTAAGAGCTCACTTGATATTTTCACTAAAATAAAGAGATTTAGGCTTACATTCATGGACAGAAAAAAGGGCTTCTCATTCTTTTAGCATCTGAGGAGGACTATGGAAGTAACAAGGAAGCTCTTACAAATGTCATGCTCTTTGCCTCTAAGCTTTTGCCAGAAGTAGGTGAAATGCAACRCTGGATGCTCAAAGTATTTTCAGTTATCATATCTAAAAGACTTTTATGACAGAATGTGACTGCTCTCTCAGCTGCATCCTGTTTTATACTGCATACTGCTGAATTGTTAATTGCTTTGTAGAAATGGGGATAAATAACAGTAGGATTAAAGACACTGTGGATACTGGTTTATTCTGTGTGCATCAGTGCTTGAAAAACAAATACAGGGACARACAACCAAGCAGCACTCTCCCAAATCCTCTGATTTAATTTGCATAGCATCGTCTTTTCATCTTAGAGATGTATTTGTCCAAGCATCCGAGCTACTGTTTATCACCTTTTTTACTTCATTATGCACATTTACAGTAATGGTGAGCTGTAAGTATACATTATGCATAATCTGATCATAAAGTGAAAAKTGATGCATTGTGGATTTTTATGCTTTGTGTTTTGGTGAGACTAATTCATTAAGAATGCCCTTTTTTCCTCTGTTGTATATATGGTGAATGATAGACCGTTTTTTATTTGATCTTTAGTTAGAAGTACTATTGTTTTACCAGATTTTAGAGCTTTACTAGATATTTTATAAATGTTCAGTTATTTCTGAGATAGCAGACTAATAATCTTTGCAACAGTTCATTTGTATATGTAAATTACTTCTGTATCTATGATCGAAAGGGAATTTGCTAGCGCAAAAATACTGTGTTACTGTATTTGTAAAATACTGCATTTATTTAGGATTCATTACTGTGTTTGTGTCATAACAGAAACTCAGTGGAGCTAATTTTATTGTTTGTTTCKTCAATGCTAAGATAAATTTTTTGCATGTGTCTTTTAAATTTTTAAACTTCTTTTTTTCTCAAGTCACCCTGAGCCAAGTAAAATTGAATTGAAAATCTTCTTTKCATTCATCAAACTCCATGCTAAGACTTTCTAAAAAGAGACTTCTCCATCATAATCAGTAATAATCTAATGTAGTATGATGAGTAGCAATCTAATGTGGTGTAGAATGACAGAGAATGAGTTTGGGATGAGAGTGAGCTGATCTGMATGCCCACAGTCCCTGGTTCCCTTGTCAATAGCCTGGGCTTAGCCATATACCTGTTTCCTTTGGAAACTGGGAAGGATTGGAAAGGAGTCTTACAGGCTGCTTGCCAGGTATTGTCCATGTGGGATGTGGAAGTGATAAAGGGCCTGTGGCTGTGTTCGAAGGACTGGAGAAATGGAGATGCAGCTGTGTAAGCTGTTGTTAGGCTCTTGAAGTGACTTGGTTTTGCTCCAGATGCCTGTTTCTCCTATAATTTCAACTTCTCCTGCATGGAATAGTGTGTGTTCACTTCCTTTAAAACACCTTTATAGTTCAAAAAGGATAACTAGAATTGGTTAGTATACTGGTAAATGACCTTTTGGCTAAAAAATTTTTGCTTTTTCTTCCTGTTCTTACAGGGATCAGAATATTTGTGAATAAGCAGTAGAAGTATGTGTTGTGCAGAAAAGAGCTGATACCACAGATGCAGGTAGAGCAATGAGGCAGAGATGTTCTAGTAAAAAGAATAGTATTAATTCAGATCAGAATGGAGCTGATAGTGAAAAAGAAGTGAAAAGGTAGAATGTGCTTCAGCAGTGATCTRTATTTTTGATATTCTCTGCAATTAAGTCATAATTGCAGAACGAATTAAAATTTGATTGACCTGGACTGTTACAAGGAAGAAGTRAAGGATTAAGGGAAGGTTGTCCATTCCATAATAATACTGTTTTTGTAAAAAAGGCTAAAGTGTATATGCTGTGTTTATGAAAAATAATCCCCATAACACTGCAGAACACACTTGAGAATGCTTTGAAGAAGAACATTTTGTTGTTTCCAGGATGAAGTGTAGTACTGAGAGAGGATTGTTAGCTGAGTGCCTGTTGTCAATATTGCAAAGAGCTGTGACACTAAAGGGAAGATGGGAATATTACATACCCATTACTGGAAGCAGCTCTTTGTTCACAGTTCCAAGCACCTTTGCAACGACAATCTTCTCTAGAACCACCTTGTCTTTGCTCTTCATTTGGCCTATTTATTTCCAAGTTATTCTACTTTTTATGGCTGCTTTTGGAAGCTTTTGGGTACTGAGATCTATACAGTTTTGTCAAATCCCAGTATGTATGTCACATCCTCAAATATACTTTTGAATTGAAAGTTCCTAAGGTCTCAGTGCTGTGAAAAGCAGTTCTGTCCTGCTGTGGTGGACTGCACTTGGAGAATTTGTTTCTCATGTTTCTTGCTACCGGTAAGCGAGTGTTGAACTGGCAGGTCTGGTCTTGTGTTAAAAACAGTTGTGTAATGCAGTTTTTGATTTCCAAAATAATGCCAGTGTTGCATCTCTGCTCACTGTGTGAGTACTTTTTATAACAGGACACTGAGGGCATATCCTGTGCAAGTTGTGGCTTAGAAAGYAAGGTGCATGTTTGAGGAGCTGGGCACAGCATGGGACTCCTGTGTGTAGGGAGCAATTCAGGGTGAACTTCCCAAAAATCCATTTCAGGAAAAACTAGCTGGTTCCACTGTAAGTATGTGGGAGTGAGCTTATGCACATGGGGTGAATGCTTAGAATGCATTGCTTTTTTGGTAATCCTTGATTTCTGTGGGGTTGTTCCACTGTTTTTACAGGGCCATTTATACACTGGTTCTTTTTAGGTAAAGCCTCAATATATACAAGATGAATAATCAGTCATTCAGAGTTGTATTCTTACTACTACAAAGTATTCATGTACTTTTCAYGGGGRAAAAGACTGTTCTATAGGAGGTTGGTTTAAAATTATTTATTATGAAAATTTTGATTAGYTTGATTGATTTCTTTACTTCCTTTCCACTTGTGTTTTAGTAGGAGGGAAAACACAGTGAACCCAGTGGTGAATATGCCTTTAAAGGTGAAAAAGTTATCTAAAGTGTATCAGCCTGTGGTTTTGTGTGTGTTCCTGCAATTTTAAGAGGGTTAGACAACCTGTTATGATGAAAGAAGATAATTAATGCTGTTTTCATTTTAGGTTTTATGATCATTAAGTTTAACTTAGATGTTGAAACAATTAATGAATAAATTCAGTTCTACAATCCCCAAAACATGTAAATTATTTGTAAAGTTTAGTCTGTGTACACAACAAACTCTATTAAACCATTTTAGTTAGTCATGAGAGCACACATTTTTAGCATATATGCATTATTTTCTTTTGCACTTTGCCAACCAGCTTCCATGAATTATAAAGCAGAAGCTTAAATATAGTCCAGACCATTAAAATGGTGTTGCATTCGATTATAMTGGCTATAATTGCCTTAATTGTGTAAATGAAGAGGCCATGCTAATCTTATGGTACATTAAAGGCTTTATAAGTGTGTCACAGTAGTTGTRTTGAGAATAAATAACCAAAGAGATGCAGATCATATGCTAAGTATCTGAATCAGCATTATCTTTCTGTTCATGCAATGTAYAAATAAGCCAAGGATGCCTTTATATTTGTGTCTCAATTACTGATGTGATGGTGGTATTTTTAACTGATACTATTTTTATACCATCAATATGRAGTAATATTTAAAAGTCTTTCATTACTCAACAGTGAAAGATAACTGCTGAAAAATCAGGTTATTTTGTAAATCAGATAATTACTTKAARTGATATAATTTGCTCCTCCTTCTTATTTATTGAAGATAAAACATGTGGTGCTAATTTCATAACCTAATTCTGAATTATTTTGTCTGTAAGTATGTCAGTTTATTGAACAGTGAAGCTACTTGAGATCCTCCTAAGGAGGAATCAGGAATRGACTGATGATGGTTCARTRGTGTTCTGAAGGTGGATCAATGAGATTCAYGGAGTCCTCTTCAAGTAGGATGTAAGCTGAGTGGTATTTAAAAAACATGTGATAACCTTTTGGCAACCACTTCTCAGTAATATTAATTGAGTCTTTAGTACTTCAACATCCTATTTACTTTAGTACTTCAACTGTGCTATCTGTGCTCCCTCTTAAATATTTGCAGGATCACTTTTCTGAAGTGATTGTTCTAATAGCTGCCAGAATTTTACTATTTTCTTTACAATATCAAAGTCCTTTAGAAGAAGGAAGAGTGAAATGTCTGTCTTTGACAGCTATTGCTGGTGTTTCTACAGCTGCTACACTGAAATTGATAGAAATTTTTAATATCCTGGTGATATGGTGGCCCTTTCAATTTATTTTTTTAACATGCATATTGTATCTCATTTATTCTTTGAAGGTGACCTCTGTCATGATAACTAGTTTCTACTTGAACCAATTTTAAGCAACTATTCCAGTCACTTACTAGGCAAGGCAAAAAGTTTATTAGTATCAGTATATCCCTAATTGGTTACACAATATCCTCTTTCTTTTGATAGTGAATATGTAATCAGTTCTTACACAACAAAGTAGGTTTTCTCTAAAAAATCACTAATCTTTCTCACCTATCCTGAGCCTACAGACAGAACAGTATTGATTTACTATTTCACTTTTGCTTTTCTCACACACATGTTTGAACACACTTTCACAGTTGGGAACCGTTGTTCTCTTGGTTGGTGTAAAATTTTGAGGCACTAATGAACATTTTAATGTGGTTGTGTGTATTCACTGGTACTCTGAAAATGTCTGTGCATTGAAAGTATGATGWAACCTAGGCCATGTTCACATCACTCATTTCTAGCTGTGATAATTTCTAAAAGTTTGAAATGATGCTGCAGTGTTAGAAAAAAATGTAACAGTATTACAAGAGAGTTATTTAACCATAACTCACCAGGACAAGTTTTACATGCTTCTGAGTGTCTTTCAGCAAAAGAAAGATGTATTTTCAAACACCCTCCCATYCTTATTTTGCATGCAAAATAGTCCTGCTGGCTATGAGTCTTTATGTAGGTTACTACAGGTTTACTCAGAGTCTTGGTAAGAATATGTACTAGTGTCAGCATGATCTAAATCTATTTCAAGTGACACAYTTTCAAATCTTGGAGGTTTTTACTGCCAATAAGGCAGGTTTTGTACTTGTAAAAACAGATTTATTTTGTATTCTTGATGAATCAGCATTATGAAAACATGTATTAATAAAATTATTCTATCAATCCTTTGTGCCTCAAAGTATAGTAATTCCCCAACTGTGTTGCTTTTTAGCTGCATCACAAAATACAATACCAATTTTATTTTTTCTTTGTATCTTTATTTTATACCACATGAGCAGATTACTTCACATGTCAGAAATTCTCTAAATAAAACATTAWAGTCTTCATGGAAAATTAAAAACCCAACTTCTCTCCTGAAGGCACCATGACCATGAAATTAGCTGTGGCATCTTTTTTAACTGTTCTGCTGATACTGCAACATCAAGTGCTACAGCCACCTCACATGCAGGCATCAGCACTTGCTCAGTTTTGTCAAATTGTTAAGCTTTGGCTCATTAGCGTGGTGGCACCCTTAAAACATAACCACCCCCTAAAATTAAATGGCTTTATGTTGTGATTTAATGAAGTATGTTTTTGAGGAAAGAAAAGCAGCAAACAAATCTTCTATTTACCATTTCATAAGAAATCCTGGATTGATTCATCTTCAGTAATAATTCCTGTCAATATTTTTTGCGTTATTWATCCTCTTTTTAGTAGAGGTTTGTTAGAATACTGTGAACAGTAGTAGAGCACAAAACATTTAAAAAGAGAGTCATAAAGCCAGTTTAAGTGGAAACTAAGTAATTAAGACAATTTTATTCTGTTTRGTCTCTTCAGCAGGATTGTCTCAAATTCAGGTGTGGTTGAAGGTTTTAAGAAAGTTTATTATGTCTTGTAGGAATCTGATGTTTTTGGTCTAGTTTTCTTTTAAGGTCAGTCCTTAATGCTGATCAACCTCTGTGGTATTTCTGTATGTACAGTTTAAGAGGATTAAAAGATACATGGAAGACAGAGGCCACTAAATCACTGGTATTATATAGTTGCCTTCTTTCTAAAGGTTTAGCTTTGGAAAAGGAATRCAAAAAGAGTCTGCAGTTTTAGCAAAATGAACAAAATACTGCAGCAGCTCAAAAAACCCAAAGAAAATAGAAATACTATCGGTTTTGTGTTTCACCCTGTTTAAATCTATTAAAGAGAAAAAAGAGTTTGTACAAGTACATCCAAGTCAGTTGGAATGTTTCTGACCATTTAATTGGGCATTGGATCATAACTAGACTTCATAGAGAACATGATACATAACATTAGGAAAGCAAGTTTAGGARACTATTACTACAGATTGGGATAATTTAGAAGAGTTGTCTACCAGCTTTAAAGATTACTGATTGATGGCTTAAAAGTGTTTTTTCCGAGCCAAAAGCTGCCAAGAGCCAGCAGTATATAGTATGTCAAGGCTAACTGTCAAAGGATGCAGACAGTTGTCAAGCATCTATGACAATGTGCTGCTTAGGAAAAGAAAGGTARAGATCAATGCAGTTATTCACAAGGTTGTTGTGTACACATGTTTATTTCTTGATGTCTCTAGAACTTAATTCACTAGTGTTAAATGTAGATTTTGTACTGTGAGCACTGATTTACCATGTCCATAGTTCATCCAGATGGTTTTTTAATTATTAGTGAGAGCTCTTACTGACTGTAAGGATGAGCAGCCTGCATCTGTTACAGCCAGCCCCTCTGTAGTGTTCATTTGTGGGCAGCATGAATATATATTGCTACTTTCTTTGTCTTTTTCCTTCTCTCTAGACCACTTGGTACTACTTTTGCACATACCATGTAACACTTCACTCTGCAAGTGATAAGTCTAGGATATTAGTCCTTGTAATTACGGTAGGAGAGTTAGAAGGAATGATAAGCAGTTAGTTACTAATTTATCTTAAATTATTGCATTTGCTATTTTAGTTTATTTGAAATTAATTCAGTTTTTTGCACAAGTGATACCCAGTGTCATAAAGATTTTTCCTTTTTTCTTTTAAATCTGTTTCTAAGTTCCTCCAGTGTATTGGGACAGATTTATAATCAGTTGTGCTTTGTAAGAATGGATTTTGATATGACAAAGGGGTCAGGCTTTTGATTTGCTCAATTTCTCTTTTCAAAACCAGAAACAAATACAGAAATAAGCTTGGAGGTTGAGGAGAGGTGGAGGGTAGAAAATGTTGTGTAGTGTAAAAGGAGAAAGAAAGGAATCTCCTTTTCTCCCAAAACAGTCTGTGCAAATAGCACAGAGAATCTGAATAAAGATCTAGTGAATGAAGAATTAAATTATACCATCACTTAAAAATATTTTTGTTGTGATGTTTAAAATTATGAGTAAAATACTTCTGCTACCAAAGTCTTACCAGGCTGCACACCAGGTAAGTATTACAGAATGACAGACTAGCAGAAKGGTTGAGTTTGAAAGTGACCTCTGGAGGTGTTGTTGCTCCAACCCCCTGCTCGAGAAGGACCACCTAGAAGAGGTTGCTCAAGACTGTGTTCAGACAACTTTAAAATGTCTTTGAGGATGGAGCCTCTACAACCTCTCTGGACAACTCAGTCACTCTCTCAGCAAACAACTCTTTCCTCACGTTCAGCAGAAACCTCCTGTTTCACTTCGTGCCCATCACTGGGAACCACTGAAAAGAGCCTGGTCCTGTTTCTATGTCCTCCCTCCAGGTATTTATTCCCATTTATAAGATCCCATTGCTGTCATCTCCAGCGAAAATGGTCCAAGTGCTTTCAACATTTCATCATACGAAATTCTTTTGATGCACAAAATGTAAAATGAAAAAGGTCACATTTTAATTAGCTAACCAAAATTGTCTATCATAATAGAACCTCATGAGTGATTTTGTCACTTCTCGTGGCAGTTAGTGAGACAATTTTGGTTAGCTTTTTCTGTGAAAAAGTTTTTAAAATGGTCTGAGAACTATAGCACATCTGTATATTAAGGAATATTACACTTGGTTCTGCATGCAAATGCGTGTTTTTCTTTTTTAGCCAAAATATTGATAAAGAAATACAGTCTTACGCATTTAAAGAGCAAGTTGAGAAACGTGTAGCTTAACATAGAGCAAGAAATATAGTAATGAAAATGTGATTTATATCTCAAAATATATTGATCACAAAAAATTCATTGTAATTTTAAAATGGTGATGTAAATCCATAAATAGCCTAGCTAACTTTGTACAGTTTGCGGTGATTCTAGATTTAAGTGCTAACTTACATTAAGAGAAATCTCTTGGAAAAAAATATTGTTGGACTACATGCACACACAATGCAGATGTTGTAATACTTCATATATATATATATATGAAGTCTATTTTATATCTATATGAAGCACCTAGAACATTGAAACTATTCTGTGGAACTGAGTGGATTTTTTCTGTAGGAAACTCATGAATAAGACACACTGAAAACTATGTCTATTAGTAGTAGCAGTAGTCTTGAAACCAAACATATTTTACAGAGCACGAACTCATAAAAAGTGTTTGCAAATCATAAAGCCTGCAAAACAGCCTTTGTTTTCCATCTGCTTCAGGCACAGTGATGGAACGTTCAATTCAGTCTGAAATAAGCATTTTAGTGGGTAATGATTTATTCTTGACATTTGGACAAAGGACACAAGGAGCCTTGGAAGTAATTTTTCAATTCCTAGCTATATATATTTACATGTAGAAGAAAGTTAACTATACATAGCATAAAGACAAAATTGTTCTGAATTTCATTACCACAGAGGTCATGGAATAATTGCACAGTCTGCTATTCCTTTTTTTTTCTCTTGCTCTACCTCAAAGCAAGATATCTTCAGACTGGTAGAATGCCCCTTTTGCAGTTTAAGGACTTAACAATAATGGAAATAGAAATGCAGAGATCCATGAAGAAGGTGTTTGCAAGGAGATTGATGGTGTTGGCATGTGTTTGTTAAGTACCAGGCAAACAACCAGTCCGTATGTGCAGATTGCCAGCACTGCACATGCTGTGAATCTGGTGTGTCCTGGAGGCTTGCAGCTTAGTGACTTGAAACTTGTGTGGTACACTCTTCTGGGAGAGCTGAACGTGAAATGGTCTGGTCAGAGCTTCTGCTCTTGTTCTGTTATAATCTGAATTTTCTTTCGATTTCCAGATTTTTGGGGTATATAAAGAACAGCATTCTAAAAAGTTGAAATGTGAGAACTCATTTCCTATCTGATTGAACAATTTGTTCCAGTGTGTGACATGACATTGCTTAATTCTGTTACATAAATCAAAATGAAATATAAAAATCCTTATCAAGCATTATAAATGCTTATTAGTGTTATTTTGAGTGATGAGTAATATTTTGCAATGGAAGCCAAACAGTAACTGTGAAAACAAAGTACAATTGCCTGTTGTGGTCTTTACAGAGGTCTTATTTTTTTGCTGTCAGTTCTCAGTGTTAGCCTGCATTGTTTTATTTTTTAAAGCTTTGAATTCACTTTATCTGTGAATTTTTAAAGCTGTGAATTCACTTTATCACTCACCTGCAATATCAGGTCAATGGACATTTTCCTGAAGATAATTTCCTTTCTTCTTTTAATGCTATAAGAGAAAAGGGTTGTACATGGACCAAAAATTACACATATCTGCATTTCTTTGTAGCCATTGGATAAATATCAGTCAGTTAATTTAGATTAAAATGTTCAGCATCTTACCTTTCTGAAAAATTTTTTTTTACGTTGTAGTATTTTAAAAAAATATTATCTATTATTTTCTCCAGAAAAAAAAAGTCATTCAGTAACAGTATGATAATGATAAGAAATATTTTGTTACAGAAATATGTGCTGAGTGACAAATACTTCATTTCACAGGAAACTTTTCAACACCAAAGTGATTAAATGGGACACCTTGATTAGTTGTTGTACAGTGAAATATAAATAACGTGTGGTTCATAGTTCTTGACACTTCAAAATGTGAGGGACTAAAGAAAGAAACAGCTTAGAAAGGGGAAGAAGGGGGAAAAAGAAAATGTGAATAGCAAGATGATGTCTCTCTAATTATATCTTTGGCTTGGGAGTACAGTTTTGTGCCCACCAGGCAGGGGCTTGGCTGCCTTGTCTGGAAAGAAGAAACTCACTGCTTTTTTATGTCTATATTCAGCCATATATTTATGTATATTCCTATCTTCTACTGAAGAGCTGACCTATTTTGTGTGTGTATGTAGTGAATGAGAAACAAATAAAATCTAGATACCTAATATACCTAGTTGACTACCTTTCAGGGAGATTTTGGAGAGTTTGTGTGAAGTGCTCCCCTGTGGGCCATCACCACTGCCTATATCCTCAGGAAGTTTCTTCTCATTTTCATCAGCGTTGAGTGATTGAGTAATCAGAGGTGCTGTTGCCTGCATCTTCTTCACAGGTGATCCATATCAGTGTTTTGAAAATGCCATGGCTTCTGTTTCCTTGTATATTAATTTCTTCTAAGAGATTTACCTAACGCTTGGGCGTTTTTGGACTTCAGCCAGTGACTAGACATTAAGTATTCATTTACTTTATTTTGGTCAGCTATCTTTCATGGTGGTAGCACGAGTGGTTTTGAGTTCAGTGGATCAGGTGTTCTATATTGATCACAGCTCCCTCATGCTCACTCCTATTGAAATAAATAGTATTACTGAGTAATTCTGGGCACAAGTCTAAATTGGGAAAGGAGTGGCTGAAGAGCCCTGCCAAGAGGGACCTGGGGGTGCTGGTCAGCAGCAGCTCAGTGTGGGTCAGCAGGGTGTGCCCTGGAACCCAGAGGGCAAAACCCCATCCTGGGGTGCATCAGGCACAGCACGAGCTGCAACAACAGAGGTGACAGCCTTGGGGGGCCTCACCCTGTGTGCTCTGGGAAGTTCTGGGCCCCACACATCAAGAAGGGTGTGGTGGTCCTTGGACACACCCAGAGGAGGCCAACAAAGCTGGTGATAGGGATAGAAACAATGTACTCTGGGGAGAGGATGAGAATTTTGGGCTTGTCAAGTTTGGAGAGGAGTCTGAAGAGTGGCTTCATTGGTCTCTACAGTTCCCTGAGGAGGTTGAGAGGGAGGTGCTGAGCTCTTCTCCCTGGTATCCAATGGTAGGACACATGGGAATGCTTCAGAGCTGTGCCACATAGAGTTAGATGTGGAAGCATTTTGTTACTGAGAAGGTGGTCAAACCCTGTAACAGCCTTCCTAGAGAGGGGGCCGATGATCCTGTCAATGTTTAAGAGGCATTTGGACAATGTCTTTAATAACACGTGCTGGGTTATGGTCAGTCCTGAACTGGTCAGACAGCTGGACTATTGTAGGTCCCTTCCTAGTGAAATACTGTTCTAAGTGAATAGACATTATTTTGATTTGATTGCTAAGATATGATTATATTTAGGAGTCTGCACACTTGCTTGTTTAATACGTTTACCCCAAATGCAGTATAACATAGCTTGAGGCACAAACAGCAAAATTCACAAATTTAATTTCTAGTATCTGGAAGATAACAAAACCAAATTCTTTTCTATGTTTTTTATATATTTTATTCTTCCCAGCATGTACTTTACAAGAAAGTTAGTTTCTTGTAAAGTTTGAAGCTTTAATGAGGTTTTGGTTTATTTCTATGTTCTGAGGCTTCAACAAGAGTCTTGATACCATTTTAAATTGCAAATTAAATGCCTTTGGGTTTGGTGGGAAGTCTGTTCTTACTGTAACTTCCCTTATCAACTTGGAAACATCAGGGTTTAACTTTTTTTTGAGAATTTTTTTCAAAATACTAGTTGAAGTTGTACTGAAGCTTTTTTTTATTTGGAACATTAAACTACATTACCATAATGGCAACTGCTTACTATACTTCATCATGTCCTGCAAAACATTAATATAAGTCATGGCCATGAGCTCTGGGACCCTCAGCATAAGAAGGATGTGTACCTGCTGGAGTGAGTCCAGAGGAGGGCCATGAAGATACTCAGAATGGCTGACACCTGTGGTTATTCAGCCTGGAGAAGGGAAGGCTGTAGGGAGAGCTTATAGCAGCCTGCCAATATTTAAAGGAGGCTAACAAGAGAGCAAGATGCTCAAGGCCTTATCCAACTTGGCCTTGAACCCTTTAGTGTTGGAGCATCCGCAACCTCCCTGGGCAACCATTTCCAGTGTCTCATCACCCTCATGGAAAAGAATTTCTTCCTAATTCTCACCTGAATTTCCCTTCTTGTAGTTTGTGCCCATTACTCCTTCTCCCATTACTACAGTTTCTGATGAAAAGTCCCTCTCCAGCTTCCCTGTAGCCTCTCTTGAGATACTGGAAGGTTCCTATGCGGTCACCATACAACCATCTCTTCTCCAGGGGCTGAACAGCCCCAACTCTGTCAGCTGTCGTCATAGGAGAGTTGCTCCAGTCCTCTTTTCAACCTCCTGGCCCTCCTCTAGATTTGTTCCAACAGCTCCATGTCCCTCTCATGTTGGGTACACTGGAGCTGGATGCAGTACTCAGGTGAGATCTCACAGGATCAAAGTAGAGAGGGAGAATAATAATCTTCAGTTTGCTAGCCATGCTCCTTTTAGTGAAGTCCAGGATTCCCTTGGCTTTCTGGGCTGTGAGTGCACACTGATAGCTCTTGTTGAGTTTTTCAGCAACCACCACTCTGAATTTCTTCTCTGCATTCCTCCTCTAATCTACTTAGCTTGTAGGTGTGCCTGGGATTGCCACGACCTTGCACTTGGTATTGTTGAACTTGGCCAACCTATCAGGGGTGTCAAGGTCCCTCTGGATGCCATCCCTTCCCTCCAGCATGTTGACTGCAGCACACAGCCTGGTGTTGTCAGCAAACTTGGTGAAGGTGCACTTGATTCCACTGTTCATGTCACTGACAGAGATATGTATCAGCCCCAAAATATAGTTATTCTCCACATTTAATGACCTTCTAAAATTGCATGGTACATCCAGTCCTATTAGGCTTCCAGGGGTGGCTGTGAATTATAAAAAGATAGCCTCTGCCATGTACAGTATGTTGTAGGATTATGTTATATTTATTTTTCATCATAATTGCCAACTCCTACTAATCTGTGAGCAGCCCTAGAAACTTAGAAACTTTTGCTTCTAAATCAGGAATTCAGTATAAAATGAGACTAAACTAGTGTTTTTTTCTCTCTAAGTTGGTTGCAGATTAAGAAAAAATAGCAGTGTTGTTTCTTAAAGTAGAAATGTGTTGATGATTTCCTTTCAATTAATCAATTAATATATGCAGACAGCAACAAAAAAAAAAATCCCAAGTCTGTTCAGGTATTCAAGCAATAGCTGTCAAATTACAGCTGTGAAATCAGGAGGAAGTTTTGAGGTTTTATGCAGTAGGGGTTTTCACTTTCCTTGAATGCAAAACTACTACTGAAATCAGTGACAAAACTTCCACTAAATGGAACCAGAGTTTCTGTTTGCTTAATGAAATAAGAGCCATGGAGAAGCGCTTCTGCAAGTTAGTTTTTTTGGTGGTGTTGCCTACTGTCGAATCCAGTAATCTCTGCACACATTTGTTACGCCTCAGCTTCACCTTGCTAAATGTGAATTTGCTGTTTGGAAGGCATTGAAGAACGATATCAACATCTTGAAAGTGAGGCAATGAGCCATGAAGACAGGAAAGCAACAACTTTCTGAGCTCAGTGCAGTGGTAACAAAACATGGGGTTTGACCACAGTGAATTCACATGTGGTTGTCGGGGCCTGTATCTTTTAAAACGATCCTAAATAGCTCCAGTGATGCAGCTGGCCTTATAGAATAGAATAATCTGGCAGGGCTCTGTAGTGCCATGTTGATTTAATGGTGATTGTTGTTGAAGAAATGAGGAACTTTTGTGTGACTACTGAAATTCAGGTATCACTGTGATATATTTCTGCACGTTTCTCTGTAGTTATTGATGTGTTATCAGAAACACAAAATACTTCTAAGATCACGGCCCAAAAAGGGTGGAACAGAAGCATGCATTAAATTGAATTTCAGTAACAAAAAGAATAGCTGCTAGAAAATGATGTTAAGAGTCTTTTGACAGAGAACAGAAGAATCTATGTGACATAATTTCACACTATAAATATTTCTTACTGTTCTTACTAGGGTGTCTTCAAAACCATTATCAGTAGGTATTTCATTATTTCTTAAAATAATTCAAGTCCTGATTTTATTCTTTTCACTTTTAAGTCTCAGGTACTGATGCATTATTTTCCAACTCTTGCTGATGTCACTGACAGTTTAAAGACTTCTCCAGATTTTATGAACAGTGCAAAACAGTGGTGCCATTATTAGGGACAGTAGTTTGGAAGTCTCAGATGCAGTGGTGAAGAGGCTCACAGTTGATGATACTTGGCAGTTCTTTTCAGCTGTAGGCAATGGTGCTGATAATCAGCACAACCAGTTAGTATAAATGCCTTTCATGGCTTATGATTAACAAGTAAAATTATAACTGAATAAATTACTACCTGACATCTCTAATTGCCCAAACTCTTTTTGCCTTGAAAGGTTCTTAATCACCATGTGGAAAAGCAATGTACATTCTAATTATATAGATTTTGTCTAAAATACAACACATTTTCTTGTATAGATTTTTTTTCAAAATATAATGTCATATTTTTAAACAAAAAGGTTATATTTTTCTTTTAATAGACGGCAAAATTTATTAAATGTAATTTTTCATTGTGACAAATGTCAACAGAATTGTTTAACCAATCATTACTGTGTTGATCAGTGTAAGCATTCCTTTCCTCTTCAGAGAACCAAGTAGTTGGTCTAGACAGCAGCAAAATGAGGGTGAAATTCTGGCTGTACTGAAGTCAGCAATAATTTTTCTACTGATTTCAATAGGGTAAGGACTTTAGGAGAGCTTTGTTCTGTTCTGAATGTGCATGGTGCTGATTTGTGCCTTCTGAAAGCAGCTCCTGTTGAAAGCTTCTGTACTTGCAAAGTCAACAAGCACACAACACAGCTTGCAGGTAGCCAGCAGAAAGACTATGGCTGGAAAAAAATTTTCTGGAACTTATCTTTATATCAAGACTGACCCCTCATGCTGTCTGGTTTGGATCTGATGTTGATTTCTGTCACACACAGTATACTCTGTGTTAAAGGTTCTCTGTAATACATATGAGGATCACTCTTGGTAATTCAAGATTTTTATAGGAATAACCACAGTAGAAACTACCAAGGCTAAATAAATGCCTGTCTCTATGAATATTCATATACAGCTCATAAAAATTCCTTGATCTATATCAGACATTCATGAACAATCCATTTAGTGCTGAGTGCAGACTAGCAAAATATAATTGCACTTTGCTAACGTATTTCATGTATGCATTTGTAAACATTTTGGGTATTTGTGCCCTAATCCTGTTTTTTTAAACTCATTAGTTTCTGCATTTTTCCTTACTCTTTTGATTAGTGAATTTGTATGGAGACACAGCTGCAGATTACATTTACTTAACCAGCATTCTGATTTCCCTGTGGTGGTGGTAGTGTAGTAGAGTTTGCATCTCACTGCCTGTTATTTCTGGGCCAGGGAAATTGTGTCCTGCTGTTACATTACTGTATAATGGATTAACTGTCATAGGTTTCTTCAATAATAAAGAGCTTGTCTACCTCTGTTGGCCTGACTTTAGGGAAGATACAAATAATTAGCTGAACTGGAGTAATTCTGCCCTCTTGGTCCTCTGAAAGGCAACTGTGCTCTTTAATGAACAATTTTATGTGTATTACAGCAATGTTAGTTTAATATTAGATTAAGCATTCCAGAAAAACACTCAAGCAAATGGTTAGAGTAAATACAAAGTTTAAGCATCAGGTCACAATCTAAATATGAAAAAAAGTAAATTGCTGCAATGCAGCCGTGGTTCTATTTGACTTCAGTGGGATCCAATATGATGTGAGATTCCTTTATGCCAGACACTTGCAGAGCAGATTGTAGTTAATTTCTGTTAAAGGGTGATTGTTCAGCCCACTGTTCAGTTCTCCTGCCCCTTTCTGTGCCAGAGAAAGGTGCAAACCAGTAGATAGTCATAATGAGGAGCAGTAATTTTCTCTCACAACAGAAAGGTCCATCAGTCCCTTCTAGGTTCTGTGCATGGTTAGCTGATGCAATACACTTTTAAAGTGTTTAATCAGGAAAGAACATTTCCGATTTCAGAAAATACCTAATTTGAAATAGTGAAATAATAATACATATTTTAAAATTTTCTTTGTAAAGAGCATTGTTCAGTGATTCAGTTCTTCTTAGCTTTGTCTACTATGTTTCAAGGGCATGAGTGTCAAATGCAAGAAGTCTTTTCAGGTCTCTATCAGTCATGATCTTGAAGGGAAGAAAATGTCCAGACATTGTCCCAGAGTGTTGTAGTGCTTTCAGGAATCCTTAAAACTGATTTTTGAAAACCACCATACCTTTGGGTTATGGTTTCCTTAAAAGCTTTCACCACTAACACAATTTTTGGTCTGTTCCTGTTTGATACTTCCCAAATCTTTTTTTACATGAAATACTGGATTCAATTCAATATACAGAAGTATTTGAAAATTATCTTGGAATATG
>CADDXX010000329.1:0-58380 GCA_902810485.1 Alauda arvensis
AGATCTTAAAATATGCTTCACAGATATATAAAGGTTGACAGCATTGAGAAACTACACAGCTAGTATCAACCCCACTTCTATTAATCATAACTTCAAATTTTGCATCATTACAGACTGCCTTTTATTTCCACAACCCRTGTCTATTTCTTCACATATGACAAATAATTCCCCAGTAAAAGTTCTTCTTTCTGCAAGGAAACTGAWTTTGCCAAATGTCAGAAATACATTTTATACACTCAAGAGTAAGAATTTGTTATGAAGATTTAGACAAAGAAATATGTATGCTTGTTGCAGACAAGCACAAGACTTCTCCTTTGAACTCTACCTTTTGGATATTAGGCCTCTAGACAATAAGTCAAATGGACTAATTGTCCAAGAGCTTGTCACACTGTTGTCAAGGGAGCAGCATGCACGAAAGACAGTAGGACCCCAGATCCTAAAGCAGTTATATGAACCCCTAACCTCACCTTTCATCACACAGCGTTTTGCCCCACCACAATACTGTTTCCATAGAAGCTGTGGCAATTATTTTGCTGCTCACTAGCATGCAGGGCTTACAGCTCTGCTGTGGTTTGCAGAACACCTTAGTCAACAAAAGAACATGCTTCCATGTCCAAAAGGCCAGGAGAACAGAGATAGCTTCCTTTCAATCCTTAGGCACAAGAAGTGAGTTATCAGCTCTGGTAGAACACAGACCAGCCAAGTTGGTCTGCCTTCTGGAAGGGCCATGCCCATTTTGCAGTGAGTGATAAGAAGTATCAGGTTATGAAGTTCCCTGACAACATGGATGGACATGAAGACAAACACTCAGAGCCATTTCAGACTGAACTCTTGATACCTAAAAAGCAGTCAAATGAAGACAAGGCACATCATTAGTACTGCACAGGAGGAGTCATCAACATGAACTCTTCCAAAGTTCTCATACAGGGAAATCCACAGTTTCTGAGGCAATGCTGTATTTTTACCTCAATATATGGGCTCCTCAACAAYTTTACACCACTAAATAGAAGAAAATGTGTTGAACAGTTAGGTTTCAAGAACTAGAAAATAAAAMCCCAACACTAAACTCCTCCCAAATATTCAAGACAAAGATATGATCATAATGTTAACTTCTAGTTAAAGTATTTCTTTCTAGTTCCACCACTTCTCCAGAGAGTCGAAAGTTTACATCTAATTGATTTTATACATAAGTTAAAGATGCCTATAAAAAGCTAAAGACTAAGGTTCAGTACAATTATATGTACCAGAGACATTTTCAAAACAAGAAGAGATAAGGCTGCATATCACAGAGACAAGAGTAGGATAGTAATCTGCTTTAWGTAGCAGAGTATGCGGTAGATGTAAAATGAAGCAAGAAATATTCTTGTCAGATTCAACTGACTCAAAAGCTGGCAGAAGAAAAAGATTAAATTGAGATTAATAGAATAAAAAAAAAATCTGAGAAAGACTTGGATAAACAGAGAGCAGCAAGTTACTTCTTTCTTACTTGTTGTTAGAACAACTCCTACAGTCCCTGCAGGCATCAACAGCTAAGAAAGCCCTGGTAGCTCATGAGCACAATGCTCACACTCCAACTCAGGATCTCTTCACAGAACTTACACTAGGCTAATGAAGTTAAACAGCTGAAAGAAGGTGACATCTAAAACTAACTTCAGAGAGGAAGAGGAGATGAGACAATAGGCAAGGYAAACTACTGTCAGCTCAAAGGTACAAAAACTACCATCAACAGAAATTTCTCCTGAGCACCATCAGGCAAGAGGGCTAGCAGAAAAGGAAAGAGCCACCTGAAGGGGAATAAGCTATATTAATATAAGAGGTTTATGACACATTCCTTTAGAAATAAACCCCTACAAAGAGGAAGCAGACAGTCCTGCTGCCCAAGAGTCACCCTCCCTCTGAATGAATGAGTAAAAAGCTTGGGTTGGCCTCTTCTGCTTTGTTAAAGGTGGGCTTATCATGATACCTGGATTGAGCAAGGACACAAAACCTATTCATAATAATTCATTACTTTTAAAATACAAACACACACAAAATGACAAAACATACACACCTCAGCACCTTGTTCTTTCTAGGAAAGAGAACTTCCAGGGCATATGTGTTTCAAAATCATGTTTTGTAACAGTTTGAGTCTAGGTACTTACCTTACAGCCAGTCCTGGTACAGTGACACAGTCTAAGTAAAACTGCCATTGGCTCTCCACTTGTAGTAGAACAACTTCTATTACTTTGTAATCTCTCCTATTTGGYATCTAACTGTATTAACCTTTACTGTATCCAGGAAGCTTGTCTGAAAAAGAAACAGTGCACACACATACAAAAGTAAGGGTTATAAGAGCATCTTCAGGCAGGTATTTTATACTTCCCCACACTTCAGCTGAAATGCATGATGCTGTAATTAAGCACTGACCCTGCAGCTTCCTTTGCTTTATCAGACACTTCCCCAGACCTTAAAGAGCTTCCTACTAAGTAATTACTTAATTATCTTCTGGTGCAGTTAAGGGCAGGTGGGGGAACCTACAACCAACTTYTGATACCTTCTTCCTCCAAGTATTAGTTGACACAAATTTGMAGCATGATTTTAAAGCTCATTATGAATCCCCCTTTGATAGGGATTCACTCCCTATCAAASAGACACTTTATTTTAGAAGAAGAAACCATTTTTAAAATATGTTAACTTTAGCTTTTTTCCATGTATCTCACCARCAATGAACAGGAGRCAAGGATTTTGCCCTGTTCAYAGGTTTGCTTTAATAATTTTACTTCGGCAGCTACTCTGCATAGAATCTTCA
The DNA here is from genome assembly GCA_902810485.1 of Alauda arvensis. Classification (NCBI taxonomy): domain Eukaryota; kingdom Metazoa; phylum Chordata; class Aves; order Passeriformes; family Alaudidae; genus Alauda; species Alauda arvensis. The sequence continues at coordinate 2,789 of CADDXX010000329.1, forward strand.
AGGCCCCAAACTTGCCAACTTTTATCTATGTGAAGAACCCCAAAAAGCCGTAGTTTGTTACCCCAACAAGTAACTTCAACTATAGCATGAGCACATAYACTGTCACAGTGTTCAATAGAGCCATCTCCTATGCTTGTTAACAAAAAACAAAATAAGAAACTCATATTCACATAACAAGAGGCAAAAAAGATACCAGTGGAACATAGCATGACTTCCAGATAAAATAAGCCATAGTTTACCTTTACACATTAAGGCATACAGGTTTAAGAGTTTTCTCTAAAGCAATTCAGAAATCTTGCATGATTTAAAGCTACAAAGTGCTTTWAAAAACCCCACCAGATTTTACCTTGCTTCATATCTGTTGGAGATATTCTATTAAGAAAATACACTTTCCAAAAAGCTTGCAGTATCCACTTTGAGAACTCACTGGCATCAGTTTAACCAAAGCACTACAGCAAAGCACAACCACAAAGGCTACAGCACGCCCGTGCTCCAGGGAGCCCCACTCTCCTCTCCGGCACCGCGGCAGAGAAGAGTGCAGGGAAGGTGCGGCTGGGCCAGGGGGCCCCACGGTCTGCTGCAGCCTCCCCCGCGGCCGCGGCGCTTTTCTGGCAGCGGGGGCGGGCGCAGGCGGTGCCCGCGGGGCGCGGAGAGCCCGGCCCGGGCGGGGCGGGGCGCGGAGCGGAGCCTGAACCGGGGTGTGCCCAGCCCGCGGTGCTGCCCGCCGGGAACCCCCTGAAACGGGCGCTGCCGATGCTCCGTGTGCCCGCCCGGAACCCCCTGAAACGCGGCCCCGGAAGGTGTCAGGGCACCTAATTTCTCTGCAGCCTCCCAACGCTGGAGATCTGCATGGCCTGAGTTAACAACCAGAGTTTTACTGAGAGATTGGCCTTGTCAAAGCTTACAGAGCTCATTAGCGGTGCTGTTAGGGGGTCGAAAGGTGGTCACATAYACAGGCTTGCAAAATCAGCCCTTTCTTATCAAGAAAGCAAATAAATGCTGGCTGTAACTGGGGTTTTGCTGGCAGAAACTGCAATTGCTTACACAGGCTTCTCTGACTTCTGTATTGTTTAAATCCAAGCTCTCAATTGCTCACAAAGTGGCACAAAAAGACAATTACTTAAAAATCCAATGGGAATTTTGCCCTCCCACRGCATGGAAATATTGTGTCTGTGCTAAAAACCACCTTTACTGGAGAGCTTTAGTGATTCAGTTGCTTACTGGTAGTTCTGAGCAGTTCTAGAGATCTTGGTATTATTAATTCAGTAATATTTTCTAAAACCCCAACTATCTACTAAAATATAACAGACTGGGTAGTGCTCTGTTAGTGTTCACTCTTTTCTCAGGGAAAAGAAAAACCAAATCTGTAACTACTGAGTACAAGTCCCCACAGTACTGCACAAGCAATCATCAATTCGTCTGGAAGGGCTCTTTTCAAACATACCCGTTTCCTTAAAAAAACAATAAAATCAATAGTTCTGCAACCTTARTGAAAATGTTTCTATGATAGGGCACTGCATGCTAATTTGTTAAGTGTCATATCCAGTATAAATAGAATGCATTAGGATATATGAACTATTAAATGTCCACATCTGCATCTTCTATGTAAAGTGTACTGCAACTGTTGTTAGCATGTTCCTAACAATCCTGTATTTATTACAAAGCAGATGTTCTAGCTTAACCAAATGAGATAGAGACATAGAGGRCTGGGGGTGGGTTTGAATCCTCCTGCAAGCCTGAAGAGAGATAAAGCTGTATAACCTACTATTGACCTGTGTCAGAGGATGAAGATGTCAAGTGGCAAAGGAAGGACACAATATCTAACATGAAAAGAAGCTGATGAGTTTTTCTGCATGGTTCATTATAGGCACTTAAGGAAGTAAGTGAAAGCTTATAATTCTGAAAGCATGGGAATTTCATAAAGGAGACTTTATGCCAAGTATATAAAGGGGAACTTCTCTTGCTTAAGAACCAAGAAAGCAATTAAGTAAATATATATAATTTTGGAAAWTACCTATTGTGCAATCCAAGGTTTATACTGATAGCTATTCTATTTTTTTAAGCCCAAAGCTATATGGAAAACAATAAGCCATTGAAGAGAACCTATGTTACAATGTGATTCCTTCTAATCAACTTTCCTCTTAGGTATTAAGCTAACTATTCAGTGAAACTGTGGCATTTTAGGTCAKATCTTGCTCAAGTTTCATATATGTGCATTGAGCTCTATGATACTGGCAAGGTTATCACCATAAAACATCACTGGAGCTCAGACTAGGTGATGTGCAAAAAGGCTGCATCCCTACCAAATTGCTTTGGTGATGGATCAAAGAATTTTTTATTACTAGTGTTACCCACTTTGAAATATTGAAATCTGTTTGAAAAAGTGCATTTGGATTTGGCTAAACACATCTGGATACTAGGCTTTCTCTGAAGAGAACACCAATATTTACTCACCTCTCTTGCATAAACAACACATAYGAGACTATGCATTTCAAGAYTTTTCAAGCTTTCAGCATTATGGTCTYAGTTAAAGATGTATTAGGGAATTAATAACAATATTTTTATATTAGATATGAAGAATTCTTCCTACCAAACCAATTTGTATATGGTAGGGGSGTTTTGTCAACACAGGGGAATGTTGAGTCACTGAAACAATCTTTATCATCTAAAAGGAAATAAATGATGATAAAGTCACAATGTAGGATGAGATATTTTTCTCCACAATTAATAATTTATTTTCCCTTGAGCTTTGGCACTGTTTCATACTTACCCGTTTTATCAACTTACTGTTAATTTACAGACTAGATTAAAGCATTCCCCTTATGTTCAGAAATTTCCTTCTATCGCATGCATTTTTTTGTTCTTTACAAATCACATTAATTTTTGATTTTTTTTTTCTGTCACACATAAAATTCAGACTTGAAACCGTATTTATACGAAAATACTTGTTCACCGAGAGATAAAGTGCATTTTACAGTTTTCAGTCAATGACTGTACCAAGCCACCTGGTGGCAGTAGCCAATCAGCCAAGTAAGGTTTGCCACTGCTGCACAGAAACCTGCTTGGGTCTTTCATCTCTATTCTGACACAATGGTTGAAGTCCCTGCCCCATAGCTTTCTACCAAATATGTAGCCACTTTGAATTAAATAGATTTTTTTTAACGTACTTCCTTGCTTATCTGTAACGRAATTTAAGATTGGTTCCCTGATATCCATTTGAGACAGGTCTGTACAGGCGTTATGAGAAAATGACACACAACCTATCACTTTTCTGAGAGTCTCCACTTATCCAGTGCACAACACACATAAATCAGAAAAGACTTCAGTACAATCATTTCAGCCCGTTCAAGTGATGTGGGTCCGTGCTTTATATGATGCACACTTAGCAAGATTTATCTGATGCACACTTAGCAAGATTTATCTGATAAAAGTACTGCATTATTAGCTTTATTGAGTTTTCTGTATTTTCTGACCACTGTTGTGATGCTTTTTTAAATTATTGATTTTATCRTATCAGCAAGATGTGATAAGTTTTTATGGTTCTGCTTTACAGGGAGCAAAGAGCTTGCTGGCAAAGGCATTGACCTGTAAGTGCTTCAGTGTAAGGCACTTTAGACCTGATTACAGAATTCCTAATGTGAAGCTATGATTAATTGAAATCTTGTACAACGTTCTCTCACACACTTATCAGTTTCTTTGCCAGCCAATCTCAATTCCATCTTTGCCCCCCAGCTTTTTTTTCTCTGCCCTTTTACTTGGATTAGGAACTAATTTTCCTATCCTTTTATCTCATCTCAGAAATACTTTCACAGACAGCTCATTCCCATTTCTTCACCTTTTCTCAGCAGCTCTTAATTTGACTCCTTCATGGCTTCTAAATGCATGGTTTGTTTAGACCCAGCACATCTGTGGGTTTTGCAGGTGCTGTGGGTTCCAGCACTAGCAGTCCTGCTGGGGGSATGATGCACAGCACTGTTAGTTGTGGCAACATTGCAGTTAGTACATGCCCAGTGCCTGTGGGAAACCATGCAGTGATGTTTGAGTTCTCTCCACGGGAAGGGCTGCAGGGATTTTATCTCCTCACCTAAATGTTTGCAGAGACTTTAAAAGCTAATAAACTGGTCAGACCATAACAGAACTGGTAAAAGGCATGTCCAATAGTGTGAGCTGTGAGGAGAATAAGGGAKAGAAGATTGTTTTGTACCAGTTTTCAAGTCCTGTAAGCAGCAATCCTCTACTGATGAGCACAGGGGAATATCAAGCAAGGTGTAAAGGGACCCAGTCCAGACATGCCATGGAAAGCTGCCTCCTGCACAGGCAGGTTAGGACGTGGTCAATTTGGAAGCCAGTACCTTTGAGGAAGTTCCAAATTTTCTCAGAAGCAAAATATCAAARTTGTTCTATTGTATGAGACACTAATTCCTCCAGCTGAAATGGAGAGCCAGTGCTTTGTGCAGAGGTAGGATACTCAAAAAATCTGGACAGCAGAAGCAGTTTGTCCCAAAATWCAGCAGTAATTCCTAGGTCCTTGGTGTTCACATAGGAACCACTGCCTATGTTATAGGCAAACTACTTCTCATCAGTAATCCTAAACTTAAATTCATGGATAACCAAATGACCTGATGATATCAATGAGACAAACTCTAAGGAGTTTTATTTTCTGGTAGCAGCATTTGGAGATGGTTCAACTGTAAATGTTGTTGTGCTCTGATTGCTGTTTAGCAAAACATTTGCCAGTCTGAATTCCAGCTTTGTAGCACTCAGAGCAAACCACTCTTMTATCATCTTCCTTGTTCTTCCTGCTCGTGTTTAATACCTTTTAAAACAAATGCTTGCAGTAGTCATCTATTTGGTGAAATATTTTCCTTCTGCAATGTATTACACCATGTCAGCTTGTTCAAATTACCCTGGCTTGAATCCTGCCTGCACTGAAAGATTACAGACAGGACTACAGTCCCAAATATTAGCTTTCAGATAACTTCATGTAATTATTTATTTGCTTAAAAATCAGATGTCAAATATATAGAACAGARAAGCAAAATCAGTTGGTTACCAATTGAACTCAAAGGCCTATCTAGGTAAGATTTAAGGATTATTATTTTAATGGACTGGGAAAATATTAATGGTATTCTCAGTACAGTTTGATATTTTAGGAAGGAACATCATAAAGGAGATGGAGTGTGCAAGAGACACCCCGAATATTTATTTTTGAGGAGGAAATAGATCTGCTTSATAAGACATTGCCACAGTTCATTCAGGAATATCTTGAAGTCTTAAATCTCAGTATATCTCACTAGTGTTACATGGAACAATTCACAGGAAGATAGAAGTGCTGATAATGGTTCAGCACACTGTTGTCTTTTTTCAACAAAAATTGGCCCAATATATGTGAATCAATTTTCCACTTAACTAAGTAAATGATACAAGAATATCATCCAGATACTTAGTTTTGTTTGCCAAGTCCCCATGTTTGCAGATTATTAATATCAAATTGATTCTATTAGCTAAAGCACAGTCAAATGTACCTTGAGCACTTATGTGAAAAGCTACCTTAACTGACATTGTATAAGGTCCTCTTCAAAGATGTTTGCATTGAATTTTACAATTTTCTATTAAAAATTAAACTCTATTAAAAATTAACTTCCTATGGATGTTGRAGCATTGATTGTTTGAAGCCACACAGTAAAAGAATGGCCAAACTGGAATTGAAAACAAACCCAAAATGTTAATCTTTGAAAGGTAAAAACAACACTGCCTTACATGAAGGGCCAGTAAGGACAAACTAAATAGGTTTGTGTCCTAGCCTCTCCATCTCATATGATTTCTGSCTTAAACAGACATTTTTATTCCAGCCTATCATTTATTTACTGCCCATCAGGCTATTGCAATCTGTTTAGCCATTTAGAAGGGACTTTTTAAAAAAGCTTTAGGTGATTATATCATTGTTCTCACTAATGTTTTCACTCAATACTAGAAATTTCTGATGAACTTTTAAGGAAGCACTTGTTTTCATCACTGCATAGCAAAGATCTGACTCAGAAAAGACTGCAGTTTAACCAAACTGCAGAGAYACAGTTTTAAAGAAAAGGAACTTGCTTTCAAGTTTGCATTTCTGCTTGAGAATTCCCCATTAGAAAACAAAAGCTAGACAGAAGACTCAATACCTCTTGAGCTTCTTAYTGTTCAAACAATAACACTGTTAATTCATKAATTTACAGGACATGACTGTAGAGCATYGAGAAAAAATGTGCTCACTTTAAATTTTATAAAGTCTCATATTTCCTGTATGCAGGCCAAAGCTATCTGCTTTTCATTTTAGTTAGATGTTCAGATAAGTTCTTTCTGTGCTAGCTGGCTTTTACTGTTGTTATTGGGAACTATTTTTCTGTTACTAAAAATAAAGAGCTAGTGCCACTATGTAAGTACTCTAAGTTTCCACACTTCACAGTGTGGGAACTTAGAGTGCTTTTTACCCTTTAAAACAGCCCTAAGCAATATAACATTAGTGAGATGTGACACCTAGTGAAAAGCTTCCCAAACTGTATTGACATAACTACTAGGATARGTGTTCTGTAACACTGTGTTGCAAAACAGGAGGCAAGAAAAGAGGACCTCTGGGAAGGTGAATGTAAAAGGACTGAAGAATTCTGGTATGAGTAAACTTGAAAATGCTGCAAAATTATTTCCTGATGATTACCATTGATATGGTATGTRCTTTTCTTTTGAAGCAACTATTGATCATTTCCTGCTGTGGTATATCATAATCACACACAGAGAAACTGCTAACAAGATAAAATGGCACTGTTAAAACCACCCTTTAGATGCCAGTGCAGCAAATGCTCACTTGGTGTCAGCTGTGTTCTAGACAAAAGTGCAATGCTCAAAGGTAGCACTTGTGCATTCATGTTTTGCTGGTGTGGTTTCCAGGCAGAGAAAAATTGCTCAATTTACATGTGGTAAATGAACATAGACCCAAAGTGTGTAAGGATGGGCCAGCATAAGAGATGATGCTGATGGAGAAAGGATTAGAGAAGTCTGCTCTGCTCCTGATCACACTTCATCAAGAGACCTGCAACATTCATCATCTTTGAAACAGTATTTTTTTTATATATTTAACTGAAGGCCAATGAAATCATACTGTTCAAATTATTAAGTGATTTCAGAGTACCTAGGAAACTTCTTTGCTGTGTARTGAATCAAGTCCTTTATTTACATTGTTGACATCTGGTCCAGCTACAGTTACAAATTATGTCAATATAACTGGCTTAGGTTGGGTTTCCTAATGATTTTTGTCCAAGACACTAAAAGCATATTCTTTTTCATAAACCTGGGTACGTTTCAAAATCAGTCTGTGTGCAGTGCTAATGCAAACCTAGTAAAGGTAGAGGGTGAGTTTCTGTATGGAGTAAGGAAATCAAAAGAGTCACATTTTAAAACTTACTAACAGGAGAGAAATTGCCTTCAATAATATCCCTTTGATTCCTATCTTGCTTTTCTCAAAGTATTCAACATGCACTTTAGARTAACTATTTATGCAAAGGACTTGGCTACATGGGCATTATTTGCTCTCCCTGACAGCACTGTGTAARCAGCTCATGAAATGTCTAAATGCCAGCCCCTTTGACAGGACAACAGYAAGCCTGGAGGAAAAGACACTTGTGCAAGGCTCTGTGGCAGACCAATGCAATCACTTCAAGCTACTGAAGCTTGCAGAGGACCCTAGAAAAAAGAAGGTGCAGATCTCTTTCAATTACCTTGGTTGTTTTTGTTCCTATGATTTCCATAACTGTTGAATCTTCTTCTATTTCCCATTCCTATATTGTATCAYCTTCTTTTCTGGGACACGTCCAGTTCAGAGGAAACAGCCAGCATGCCAGRAGAGCCAGGGTTCTGCAAGGTGAAGTCTGTCCTGTATATRAATGCAGGCCAGCAAGCTCAGCAGAGAAGAAGGGGGCTGGAAAAGACAAAGGACAATGGCAGAATTCTGCTGGGCACTCAGGAAATAGCYATGTGAAATAAYTCMGMTTTTAAGTATCACATCTGAACCATWTCTGAATGAGCCTTGATGAGGTGAATCTTAAGGGAACTGCACTCACAGGAGTGCTTTTTCTTTTTCCCCCATTCTGTCTAGGAACCCTAATATATGACAAGGGCATACAAGTTGATATATTTACCTACATCAACATGAAAATCTTTCTGAACAATACCAAAAAACATGAACTATAATGAGAAACAAACAGATTTCTTGAAATTTTCAGAGGGAGGAGCAAGTGAAAGTAAAAATTAAGGAGAAAAGCCACCAAATGATAAAAAAACTTCCATTTGAAATGAGTGGAAGTGTTTCCATTAATATCAAGACCTTTGGACTTCCCCTAAATGCACTGTAATTGGGTGAAACCCCTGCAGAAAAATACATTTATAAGGGTATGCAAGGGATGGCTGGAAGTAAATGGTTAAACCTAAATTGTTTTGCAGACTCCTTTCAATTCCACGAAATATACCACCTTTGAGAAGAAGAAAAAAAAAGAAAAAACAAGCAGTGACTGTAAATTGAGAAGTGCTCTTTTTTAAACGTATTTCTAGGCAATAAAAATAGACTGACCTTCCAAAGCTGCAAGGCTGACCTTTACACTGGGGTACAGTTAGTGACTTCGGTCGTGAGAGGCCTGGAGCAACTGTCCCAGGTGTTCTGCAACACAAAGCAATGGTAAGGGCTGCCTGGCGTCAGCAGTTCGGGTGACAGTATGCAGCAAAACAAGGCGGCGGGGCGTGGGTTTGTTCTGGTGTTTGGGATTTTTTTTAAAACCACGCTACCTCTTGGTCGAAGACAGATCCACGGAGTTTGTAGTCTTGTCCACACACTATATATAGCACTTAAACTCTGGCTGACATCATGTTTGTTCAGCAGCGCAGCCTATCAGGATGGAGCCGGCCGCCCGGCGCTAGGTGCCGGCCCTGAGGCAGCGGGGCGGGAGCGCTGAGGGCACTCGGCGGAGCGGCGTTCCAGTCACGGAGGCATCAGCCGGGATCCTCCAGGCAACCTTCAAAGCYACCTAGCCCTCAGCGGAGTGCCCGGCAACTGCACAGAGCTCCGGACTCAGGTGCCCGGGCCCCGCACGGCCACTTCTCGTGCCTGTGCGCACCAGCCGAGTGTACAGGCGCTGCTGGGGCTGCGGCTGTAGAGGCTGAGACAGCAGRCAGCAGACAGCAGACAGGTACCACCACCTGCCGGGCTGCAGGGCCCAGGCTGGCGGAGAGATCAGCCCGCTCGCTGCCGCAACAGCGCGGGGCACGGGGGAAGCCCCTGAGATGTCCCTGAGGTATCTCTGGGAGAACCTCGGGGTAACCCTGAGGGAACCCTGGGGTACCCCTCGGGTATCCCTGGGGTATCCCTAAGGAATCCTCTCCCGTCAAGGCAAACTTCGCACGGCCACTAGCGGACGGGCGGGACCGGGAGCTGAGGGGCGGGCTCGSTTCGGCGGGGCGGGGCCGAGAGCGGAAGAACGGGGCCGGGCAGGGCGGAGCAGGGCGGGGCCGGGAACAGAGGGGCGGGAACAGAGGGGCGGGGCCAAGGCCGGAGGGGCTCAAGGCCGTCGGGGCGGGGCCTGAAGCGGAGGGGCGGGACCCGAGAGAGAGAAAGGGAGCGGAGGGGCGGGACCCGGGGAGAGAAAGGGAGCGGAGGGGCGGGGTAGTCCCGGCCCGGCCGCTCCGCAGCGCCGCCGGGGCGGGTCCTGGGCTCTCGCGGGAGCTGCGCCGGCGCCGCCCGTCTCCGAGCGCGGCCGCCGCGGAACCAATAAACTTTGTTTAAAAAAAGAAAAGGCAAGAAAAAGGCAGGAAAGGAGCGGTGCCGCCGCGGCTGTGGGCAAGTGCGTCACTGACCGCCGAACCAGCCCGGCGCGGCCGCTGCGGGCAGCTCCAGCCCCGGCTCCGCTCGGCCTCGGCAGCCGTCGCCCCCCGCGGGGAGCGGCGCCTCCGCCGCTCTGCGGGCCCGCTCGTGAGTATGGTGGAACGGCTGCGGTGGGCAGCGCTCCCCGCTGAGGGCGGCGGGGCGGCCGTGAGGGGCCTGGCGGGGCACTCTGGCAGCGCCGGGGCGAAGAGTGACAGGTGTCAGGCTCCCCCTCCCCGGGGGCACTGCCGTGGCTCTGGCTGCGGGCCGGGCCGCGCTGTGGGACGGCAGCTGCTCCGGGCTGCTGCCGGCGGCGGTGCTCAGCCGGGGCAGGGCTGGGCGCTGTCTGACAGYTCGTCCCGCAGCCGCCTCCCCTCCGCCCTGCCCTGCGGTGCCGTGTCTCCGCGCTGCCCCGAGACCGGGGAACATGTAAGCGGCGGCGTGAGGCGCTCCTGSGTGGCCGCGTCCTGCCGGGGGTTTCCGCTGACCCGCAGGGTTTTGTCTGTGTTCCTTCACGGCAGGGCTCGCCTCTCCCTCCCCGCACTGAGAGTCCCGGAGCGGCGGGAGCGCCGGACGGGCGGCCGCAACCATGCCGGGCGCTAAGGAGACGCGGCTGCTGCACCTGGACGAGATGGAGAAGCTGGACAAGACCCTCTTCAGGCTGGAGCAGGGTAGGGCGGGGTGCCGGGGCCGGGTGAGAAGGAAGTGGCCGGGACTTCGTCATCGTTTTTGGATGGCAGTGGAAAGAGAGCTCAGCCTGAAGTGGTGGAGGTTTTGGGGGGTGTGTGGTGGGTGTTGTTAGGGTTTGGTTGTGGGTTGGTTTGGGGTTTTTTGCTTTGATTTRTTTCCGCTGCAGAGCTCTATGGGCTCCGCACACAGTTTCATCTGACTCGGTAAACTCTTGAGAAATGAAGTTCAGATGGGCCAAGAGCTGTCAGTCTTCATGGGACTGAAGTGCAAAGCATGTTTTAGACAGGCCTTGTCCTTCTCCTTTTATAGCGTGTACTTCAGTGACCTGAAAAAGTCCTCATAAGWCAAGGTCTCCTGGTTTATCTTCTTRTRYAGCACCCCATGTTTTAATATTATAWTTKTGAAATCTAKCAATAATACTAGCTKTTTGCAAGGTCTGCAGGTTTGAGGTAGTGCTTCAGAATATAAGCTCTTTAGCAACTCCTAAATCTTGTTATCAGATTTGTTATGTTATCAGTGCTATGTATCCTGCTGCATACTTCTAAGAACTTGATGTTATTTCTCCCTGAGAATGTTTTTAAAGTGTATTTGTACAAAAAACTCCAAAAAAAATTAAAAAGCCATCCCCTAACTGGTCCACTATTATGCATGCTGGTCAGCAAATTCAGACTATAAAACTAAAGGCCGTGCCTTGAAAAGTATTTTTAATGGTGCAACAATTTTTATTAAGAGTTTTTGTGGATTTTATTTGGTGTGTTACTAATCTAGGAAGGTTAGAGGAGCAAGATTTTGGATCTTGAGAATAAAATTTCTTTTCAACTATATTGATTCCAAAATCTAACCAGCCTAGAGTAAGGAAATGTCAGTAGTGAAGAAGTGCAGAGTTGATCTTAACTTCCATTTTTAACTTATCCATCCAGTTGTGGGAATTTTCTTGAAAGGAGGGAAGCAAAAGTACATGGCTGTCAGTCATTCAAAGTGCCTCTGTTGGTAGCAGTCTCTGAGAGGGCATAGCTAATTTTGAGCACAGCATTCCTGATGTCAGTACAACTCTTAGAGGAAATAAGATATCAATGGCATATATCSCTGTGCTCTAATTTTAGTAATCCCTGTAACTAAATGTCATACCAGTATTGAAGAGAGTGTACTTAACCTTCCAGAAGTGGTTTTATACATATATATATATTGCATTCAAATGAGCCTCATTTTACCTGACAGACACTCAGATCTGCARACAACTGCTTTGCCTGATGGGTTTTGGTAGAGTAGTGGTTTTGTTAATAAGAGAAATACAAAGTTGGATAAAATTTATGTTTAAATGTATTTAGACATTGAATTCCGGTGTTAAGAGTCCCCATGATTCTGCTTAATAAGCAAGTGGTTCTTTTCAACTTAAGGTATTGGAACTTGGTGTCCAGAATTTTTTACACTTTCTGATTCATTATCTGTGTACTAATAATTTTCCCCTTTTTTTGCAAGCACTCAGGTTCCTTTTACTCCATATTTTGTAGAMTGYGAGGGCTAGTATGTGATTTACTCCRCTTAACTATGTGACTGGCATGTASTGTGYAAGAACTTGSATCTGTTTTSTTCATTTGAAGAACCCTGYAATTAGTCACTTGTGATGGTGACCCTCATACCTGCAAGTGGAAACCTTTTCTAAAACCTCCTGACTAAACAGAATTTTTTATGTCTAACTTCAGTAGAGTACCTATGCTTTTAGGTTCTATTTTTTAAAGTTTTTTTCTCTTTATCACAGGTATCTTAATCTTAAACTTTCTTTCTATGTGTGTGTGACCTGCAGCACGTACACAAGACTCCCTTTGGGTTGTTGAGCTCTCTGAAAGTTTAACAATTTTTATATTGTAGATCACACACAAGTATATATAATTTTTCAGTTAAAAKCATAAGGAGTTTAGTTGTTTAGTGAAAGTATTTGAAATATTTTCTGGTTTTAAATGTGTTCTGATTTTTTTYAGACATTTTCATGGGTCAGCCTACTATATAGGCTTGTAAAGACTACATAATCCAAAATCTACCTATAATTTTATGTAGATGATCATGGTGGTTTGCTGTATTTTGTTTTTAAAACTTTTTATATATCAAAGAGAAACAAATTGTAAAGAAGATGAATAGTGCCATGTAAGTAAAGAAAAAAGGATATATGCAAAGTATGCAAAGARCAGTGTTAGGAAGGAAGGGAGAGATGATGCAGTTTTGAGTGCCACAGTGTAAGAAAGGTTTAAACCTATTAGGGAATGTCCAAAGATGAGCAGTGAAGATGGTCAGGAGCCTTGAGGAGAAGCCATCAGAGCAGTGGCTGAAGTCACTTTGTCTGTTCAGCCTGCAGGAGAGGAGACTGAGGGGAGACTTCATTGCAGTCTGCAATTTCCTTGTGAGAGGCAGACACCRATCTCTTCTGTGTGGTGACCAGTGACAGGACCCAAGCATGGAGCTCTGCCAGGGGAAGTTTAGGTTGGATATCAGCAAAAGGTTTTCATCTAGAGAGTGCTTGGGCACTGGAACAGGCTCCCCAGGGCAGTGGGCACAGCACCAGCCTGACTGAGTTGAAGAAGCATTTGGACAATGCCCTCAGGCGCATGGTGTGACTCCTGGGGAGTTCTGTGCAGTGCCAGGAGCTGAACCTGAGTGGTCCTTTGTGAGTGCCTTTCAGCTCAGGATATTCTGTGATTCTGTGCTGTGGAAATATATAATTCTGCAGAAATTTTTGGCAGATATGATTGTGTTATTAACATAGGAGCAAATTAGAAATTGTGGTACGAGACTAGAAACACCTAGTCCTCATGATCAAGTGATTTTAACTTTTTCTCTTTTTCTTGAGGTTTTGAGCTACAATTCCGATTGGGCCCAACTCTTCAGGGCAAGCCTGTTACTGTGTACACAAATTACCCAGCTGCTGGAGAAGTATTTGATCGCCACAAGTTTAGGACACTRTCGTGGCACAATCCCACAGGAAAAGAAGATGACTCTGACAAATACTGCAAGTTGGATCTCCAAATTTCTGGGTCATACCAGTACTATTTTAGTCTTGGGTAAGTGAAATTTGTATACCTGCAGCCAAATGCGGTTTGCTCCCTTGATCTACATCTTAATATGAAAAAAACCCTTTTTTCCCATGCATTTTTCAAACTGCAACCATGGGACCAATTGGAATCCACCAATCAAAGACAGTCACTGGTGTTTACATAGTACTTTCTGATACGGAGATATTCTGGAGAACATACAGAACCTAGTTGATTGACTTTCTGTGAATGTTGGAGAAGCAATCTATTTTTAAAAGTTTTCACATTCATCAGCACATTCTGATGATTATTTTGTACTTTCTTCATTGACTTTGAGGGTTGTTTTCTATCTAACAAAGAGGTTCTGGCGTTCTTTACTTGGGTCCTTTCCTTTGTCTTTTCTTTTAGTGGGACAACTGCAGAAGAGAATGCAGAAGAGAATTTGTGTTAATTGTAGTCTGGTGTTTTGTGTTTCTGGAAGATGGGTGGTTAAATTCTTCCAGGTTTAGCACATTTAGCTCAGGTACTTTCATGAGAATGGGGCTCAAAATGTGGATCTACATGTAATAGATGGGCAGTCATACTTTCTGTGTTTCCATATGCCAAAAGGAGGAACCARTACTCCATCTCAGAAAATAGCAAAGGTATCTCACTTTTCTAGAGCTTTAAACTCTGTATCCAATTTGTGTTCTTTAAGTCTGTAAAGAGATGATGCCTAAGATATGAGCATTTCAGTGTTTACTGTTTTCTTCGTGTGTCATGCAGTCCTGTTCCCCCTCTCCCCTGAGCTGTTGTGTTTCTGAAAACCTATGCTATTTGAGTTCAGTCTCTCTGAAACCAGCCAAATGGTACAATGAATGTTAATTATACCAATGACATTTTTTTTCATAGAAATGAAAAAAGTGGTGGAGGTTACATAGTTGTGGATCCCATTTTGCGTGTTGGAGCTGATAACCATGTTCTGCCTTTGGATTGCGTTACGCTCCAGACGTACCTYGCCAAGTGTCTGGGACCATTTCATGAATGGGAAGACAGGCTTAAAGTGGCAAAAGAAACAGGTAATGCTAATACACACATTCAAGGAGAGAAGTTTTCGTTTTATGATCAAAACCCAAAGTTACATGGAAGAGCATCACTGTAAACAATTCATAGATTCTTTGTTGATTATTTTCTACTATATTCARTTTTGCTAACAGATTAAGTTAATGAATTGATTCAAGCATTGGCAGAGGTGCAAAAATTCAGGGATTTCCCAATACAATGAACCACTTGTTTTATTGTTTTCATTTCAGATAGACTTGGAAGTTTGTAGAACTGACAGGGTGATTTTTTTTTTTGTGTTACATAGCATTTCAAGGGGAAGATTCAGGTTAATTTACATTGGTTATTCCAAACACTAGCCCTAAGTATATAAGTTCAGCTTACTATGCTTCTTTCAATTAATTTTGACTGATTTTTTTTTCTCATTAAATAAATGGGTTTTTATTACTTAGGTTACAACATGATTCATTTTACGCCACTACAGAAGCTTGGACTCTCTAGATCATGTTATTCATTGGCTGACCAGTTAGAAGTAAATCCTGAATTTTCAAACCATAATAAAAAGTGCACTTGGAGCGATATTGGAGCACTTGTGGAGAAAATGAAAAATGAATGGAATATGCTTTGCATCACAGATGTAGTCTACAATCATACTGGTAAGACCTTCATGCGTTAATAAATAGATTGATTCTATAATTATATTTCATGATTTCCCTTAACTTCTCCCTCTTGAACCCATCTCTACYAGCTGTTTTAAACGATGTAGTTGTCTCTGTCTTTGAGTCTCTCAAATCCAGGATAACTCCTTGCAATTATAAGTGATACGTCTCTGTAGCAGGTACAAAAGAACTTGGTATTGCTACTGAAAGAGTGAGAAGAGCCCTTCTTAAAAAGAACTAATAAGCTGTGTATCTGTATTTATATAGTATGCCTGTCTTCATGATCTSTGGTGTGCAGTCCCCATATATTTGAATAGACTGTATTATGAATTGCTTGATGAGCATAAACTGGGTACTTCCTTGTTAAGCAGGTTATTATGCTTGTAACTGCTTAAAAGTAACTAATTTGTGTCTAACATGCAGATTAGAAACAGCTGGGACAAGAAGGTAGTATTAATTAATGGTGAAAATGTTACAGCTCAGTCAGTGAGGAAAGAAATGAGAGAGCTTTGTGTTTGGGGCGGGCCTTTTTAAAGTAGAGGTATGTTAATATGTCAAAGACATCATGTTACTTTTCTTAGTTGTGTGAGGGAGAGTGGATTTTYTTCTGTGTGATCTGATGAAATTTAAATTGTAGTACTTAACTAACCAAACTACAAATTATTATTTGGATAGTAAGTTTTCTTTGTTTATAATGCAGTTGTTACTGCATASTGTAATCCTAAAGATCATAATTACCATTCTCATAGCAGAGACTAACAAGGGATTATGAAGACTGATGTCTTTTGAGCTTTGAGGCTCAAAAATGCCTAAAAATAAATCATTTGTGAATTTCAAGCTTTATTTGCTTTAGTTCTTTGATGTTGACTGCTGCCAAACATTCCTGTCCAATCAGTCTGCAACACAATGCTTTCCCTGTGTTTGTTGAGAAGTTACTAGTTATAATTGTTGGCTCTGTGTCTGAGGGAATCGGGCTTTTAARCATCCTCACAGTTCTGGATAAAAAATTTCTTACACTTTCAACTAGAGATCCAGTTTCTCTTACAGATGCTTGAGATCTCGTTTTTAACAGTGTGTATTCGCATGCTACTAAGGAGGATGATTTTTGATGGACAGAAAGATCTAACTATAATAATTACACAGCRGAATATATTTGAGAAGGAAAATGTCATGTTACTTGGCTACATTTGTAAAAGGAGTTTTTCAGAGTTAGTTATCTTCATTGGGATGRATGACTCAACATCTGTCAACAAGTTTTCTGTAATTCCTCATCTTGGTGTTTCTATATTCCTATTCTTACTTTATCCTGTATGGGTAGTCTTTACTATACTTATTTTCTCCTTAGCTGTAGCAAATGTAATATTTTGGGTAATTTCTCTTCTGCAGTGTTAGATTTCACTTGGTGTTACATTGTGAGTCACTAGAGCTTAGCTTCTGATCAGGAAACATCCTTCTGTTCTGTACCAGAATTAATGGAAGGCCTGTTGGCTTCTTTTTTTAGTTTTGTTTTTAATGCTAAGCCTTTAGGTTTAAATTATGTTGTCTTTTAAGAATTAATTGTGTTGACTTACGAAATTCCTTTACAGTAAATTACAGTTCGTGTTAGAATAATAGAACAAGCTGGTTTTGCTTTTTGGAGAAGGAAGTTTTTTCAGAAGTAGAAAATGATAAAGAAGGCTCCTTACCTTCTCWGAGTTAATTTTTAATGTTCAGCATATCTTCTGCTGCTTGCTGATGCTGCAGGGGAAGCTTGGCAGATAGACACAGAGTGTACTGTTTGGCTGAATGAGTGTTCTATTTGCATGCTCCAGACAGTGCACTCATCTTGCTGTCTAAGGCTCAGTGACGCTGCTTCCTACAACCCAGCTTCTTTCTGTGGACACAGGTGTCACAGCTAATCCTTTCTTAAATGCCCATTTAACTAGATTTTACAGTAATTATTTTTGAGTGTGTGCACTCTTCCTCTCTGGCTGTGTGTGGCATCTTGACAGGATGAAGAATATTTAAAAATAAACAACTTTATAATATAAGTTTGGGACATATGTTTGACTTTCAACACTAAAAGAGCATCAGTATCTTGCATTCAGTATTTGGTGTATTTCTTACAGCAAAAACTTGATTTCTTTTTGTTGTGTTTTAGAATTGGTGATACTTTTGCATATTTTTGTGTAACTAACAACAAGTTTTTCTACAGTCTCTGCAGATGTGTTTTTGACCAAAAAAAGTCAATCAGTAATAACATTTCTGCACAAGATAYGATTTTCTGCTGACATGGGAAATTTGAGTTGAAATGTGAATGAACTGTATGTGCTGTAGTACCTCAGCTTCTTGGTGTTGAGATGTTTACAAAATACAATGAAGGGTTCAGCTGATGTATTTACATTTTTGTTTGCGTTTTTTCCCCCTCCCTTTCTTCACTAAGCTACTAACAGTGAATGGCTCAGGATGCATCCAGAATGTGGCTATAACCTTGTAAATTCTCCTCACCTGAAGCCAGCTTGGGTCCTGGACAGAGCTCTGTGGCATTTGACTGGTATGGTGGCTGATGGAAAGTGTATTGCCAAAGGGGTCCCTCCCTTGATTGAAAATGATCAGCACTTGAATGTAAGTGAATGAGAACTAAGTATAAGCTAAAGAACTGCATAAAGAGCTGAATAAACCTTCCATATTTCTAGGACTGTGGAAATRCACAAAGAATTTGCATACCTTGCAGATATATTTAGTGAAATAAGCCCYCACTCCCCCTTTTTTTAACTTTTCTTAATTATATTAACAAACAACCTTAGTAACTAATGCAATTTTTTGTTTTTACAGAGTTTACGTAAAATAATTTATGAAGATCTATATCCAAAACTTAAACTCTGGGAATTTTTCCAAGTGGATGTKAACAAAGCTGTGCAGGAATTTAGAACCCTTCTRACTCAAGGTAGAGGAAGATTTTGTTGCTGAAGCATGTGAGTTATATAYTTACAGTTCAAGAGACAGAGGTAGATTYATTTAGCAGTTACACAGMAAACAAGATAATGCTATTTGTTACTATGTGAGACATCCACTGKGCTGATTTAAGCATACAAGAATGCTTTGAAGGCCAGGAAAATCTTTCAAGGCTTTGTACCCCTTCATCCACCCACATCTTAGTTATGCTTGAATTATAACAAGTTGTATGCCTGTTAAATGTAATTCCTGTTTTTACTTTGAGTACTCATTTCTGTTTTGTTCTCAGGCAAAATGGGCACTAAATCTGATCCAAATCAACATCTTCAAATCCTTCAGGACCCGGATTACAGACGACTTGGCTGTACTGTGGATATGAACATAGCACTGGCCACGTTCATACCACACAGGTACCTTGTTACTGAGTTAAAATCTAGGTGAAGCTAAATTTATGAAGCCAAAAAATGATGTTATTTTCAGACATGAGGAAAAAGTTATTTTTTTATTCCTTTTAGTAATTTATCCTTCATGTTTTTAAAATACTTTTTCTAATTGTTCTCTGCTTTTCATGTCCTGATAAGCAATGGACCAGCTGCAATAGAAGAATGTTGTAACTGGTTTCGCAAGAGGATYGAGGAACTAAATGCTGAGCAGTACAGACAAACTTGTCACCATCAAGAACAGGTGTTGAAATGACTGYTTTAATGCTGAATTGTTTAAAATTGCAAATAAATGCAGGCATTCCAATAATGCGTAATTCATTCATAATTTCTTCCAGGCTGTCAATTGCCTTGTGGGGACTGTGGTTTATGAACGAATCGCTTGTCATGGTCCTAAGCTGGGACCTATCAGTAGAAAACATCCCTTGGTTACCAGGTACATACATGGTTTCTGTCTGTTTGAAAACTAATAGAATCTATCCATAGAAAACAAGTTCAAAGTTAAATAAAAGTATACAGTTATATGTAGAAATGTTTTCTTTCACATGGACAAATGCCACTTAGCAAATTGACAGGGTTTTTTCAAGCAACRGCAGTAACTATTTCATAAACAAATGTGATCAGAGACATGAGACAATATTCAAAGCACATCAAAACCTTACATAGTGCAAATTGCTATTGTAGGTGGATGGAAGAGGAGTGGAACTAGCAAAGTTTACACCTTTCACGCTTTATGTACTTGATGCCACTCATATCTAAAGAGCTACAGCTTTAATCTTGCATTACCAGCTGACACGAAGATAGTGGCAACAACTGTTCTTGCTCCTTCAAAGCTTCCTTCAAAATAGAAAACTCTCCATCATTTATGCAAGTTGCTCTCTTTTTTGTCTGTGTAATGTGCAAGCCAGTTCATAGCAGATACTTTTAATTTCAAAGACAATGAATTGCAGCTTAGGTTACTGTATGTGTTTGGTGCTTGTCTTTGTTTTCTCTTTTAATTGCCTGTCTGTTCCATAGGTATTTTACATATCCATTCAAAGAGCTGACTGTGGAGGAGGAAGAAGCTATGATACATCAGCCAGATAAAGCTTGTTATTTCATGGCTCATAATGGCTGGGTTATGGGAGATGATCCTCTTAGAAACTTYGCAGAACCGGGTTTGTAAAAAATTTGAATTCTTAAAAACCGTTTGATATTCTAGTCAAAGCAAAAGGATTTTATTTAATCTTTTTTTCCTCATGTATTCCTATGAAGCTGCAGAACAGCAGATACTAAGCTTATAGCACTTTAATTTCCCGTTCAGCATGCAGATGAACTGTAAGAACTGGAATTTGAGGTACAGTTTTACAAGATTTGAGAGGGAAATTACCAGCTTTCTGCCACTGAAATGGGGATGTTCCTGCCTCCCCACTTTTGTCATTGTCTTTGTTGCTTACTTTGTACTTTGTTCCAACACCAGTGCTTGTGCTTGTTGGCATTTCTATGAGACAATGACAGTGTGGCAGAAAAACTAGTGCAATGAAAAGGTGAATAGTATTTTACTGCATTAGTGAGCAAAAACTGGATCCTTGAAAAGTCCACTGAGTGGCAGTCAGGCAGTCAAGAGATGACCYAGTTAATCCAAATTAAGTATGCAGATTACTTGTGAAGGTAAAATAGGGCGTGAAATCACCATGCACTAAAATACTGCACTCTAAATCCTTTGGGGACAGTGTTGATATCCAATAAAAGCAAAAAAAGCTTGTCTTCAGAGTAGCCATTCACTTGGTAAATAATATTAAACAAAGGCCAGTTTAATTGTAATTAAAACCCATCTGAAAGTTAAAGTTTGAGTCTGATTTTCAAGCTAATCTGATGCTACTCCAGAGTGATCTGTGGTTAGCAAACATTTCATTTCTGCCAAGTAATCCACACCCCTTTCACTAAATTTTATTTACTTTTATTCTCCTTCTCAAGGATTGATATAATACGTGTTTAGAGAATGTTTTTGTTCAGTGGCCTTCAGATGATTRCCCTTTCTTCTAGGCAGACTTTTTCTTTCCTCTCAGTGACTGGCTTTAGTTAGCATTCTTAATTTCCATTACTGAAGTTTCTCTCGTAACTCAGCTACAGGTTTTTGAGTGCTTTATATTTGTGTTATGCCTTTGTTTTATGCCACACWTTATTTCAACTGAGAGCACAATGTGAAAATGTGGTACAGAAAGGCACAATAAAGGAATTGCAAAACAAATGCAGTCAATTCTCAAAATGATCCTTTGAAAAAATCACAGAGTACATCCAAAGAAACACAGTTTTTCTGTCCATCTGGCTGCGCTGCTATTAGTGAAGAAAAGGGTTGGCTGTGCTTACRTGAATGTTTTGGGAATTTGTGGTAATTTACAGTTCCTGTTTTTTACTTACTGGCTTTGGAAACCCATCACAGTCTGCTGTTAATAGAAAATAAAATTTTAAATTSTGGCTGTGACAGATTATGATAACACAGTGAGATACCTTTTTAAATTTGGCCAGTGTGAAAAACAAAACTACTAGTTTTGGTCACTGTTTGGTGCTTTTTTTCTTTCTGAAATACAGTTTCTATATTACTTTGAAGAATTAAAAAAGGAATTCTATCTCAATCTGAAGAATTGTTTCAGTGTCACTATAGAAGCTAAATATTGTCATGGAAGAGTGTGAAGTTGTACATCATTGTAGTGTATATAGATTTTTGAGTTGATAAGGTTTTTGTTCAAATTTTTACCGTTCATTATAGTGATTTTGTGCTCTCCAGCAGTAGAAAATAAAATACCACAATTTCCTTTTGGTGCACAGTCTATTATATATATACACCCACTAAAGTGAATTTATTTCCTTTACAGGTTCAAATGTGTACTTGAGAAGAGAGCTCATTTGTTGGGGAGACAGTGTGAAACTGCGTTATGGGAATAAACCTGAAGACTGTCCATACCTCTGGGCACACATGAAAAAATACACTGAAATCACTGCCAAGTATTTCCATGGTGTTCGTCTGGACAACTGCCACTCAACRCCCATTCATGTAGCTGAGGTACGCAAAATTAAGAGTGTTTATTRCAAAGCAGCTTCCTGTCTGTGAAACAGATCCTGCAGATTTCACAGCAGCAGTGCACGACTTACGTGGCAGAGTTTAGGTGGGAATGAATCTTCCTCATGGCATAAAAGCAAGGTTTCTTGTCTGGTGATGTTCAGAGGTGGTTTCAGCTACATTAAACACTAGAGTGGTATTGTACCTTCTCTGCTTTAGCTGAAACACTGTGGATGTGGATGGGCCTGGCTAATTTTTCCCTCACTGAGCTGTGGACATAGTGCAATGACTGCCAGTATCCAGTATGTCAGTTTGGGCTGGAGTCATTGCCAAGACTTGATTGAAAGTCCGACTGGTTTATTTTTTTGCCATATTTATTTTGCTATTGCTAAATTAAACAGGAAGTGGTTCACTTCACAGACTTTAGAGGCTGGTAATGAACTCCTACAAAAAGCTTAGTCTGGCAAGTGTATTGCCAAGAGTAGTGCTTTTTGTTTCCCAGGGAGCTGACTACATCCAGAAGTACTTCCCTAATAAATTAGCTTTAAATAGGTTTGGAGTAGTGCAGCTTGTTAGTGCTTACTCTTAACTTTGTAACAGAGCTTACCTAAATCTATGAAGAGCTCTCTAAAACAAGTTGWTTTGCCCAAGCTACTTACAAGTTGTAAGTAGCTCCTAAAAGCAGCCATTTCAAAACTTCTGCCATTCTTTTCTTTAGTGCTACTATTTTTGGAATGGTAACTGCAAAGGCTTAAACTGAAGTACTGCTCAGGTTTCTTAGTTCAATAGGTATGTTTTATCCATTCTTTGCTAGTATATGTTTAAAGATGTTGTTTTAAAACAAAGTAGTAGTTAGCCTAAAGTCTACAGAACACTTCCTAGAATTATTTAATCCATAAGTAGTATCTGTAAAATATAACCATGGCTTTCTGAAACTTCCATGTTACCAATATTTTTAATGTGCTGCATATATGAATGATTCATTTCTGTTCTGTTAACATTCATGTTAATGTTTGTGTATACATAGCTGACAGTGGATGTCTTGCATTAAAAATGTATTATGATCTATAGGAGATGCTAGCAACAGCCAGATCAGTCAGACCTAATCTTTATGTGATAGCTGAACTCTTCACGGGCAGTGAGTACATTGACAATGTTTTTGTCAACCGCCTGGGAATTACCAGCCTGATTAGAGGTACAATAAGCAGTTGAAAATTATGTAGGATTGTCATGTATGGTTTGGAGTTTTAAATGTGAAACTAACATTGGTATGCWTTTTTATTTTTCTTACTTATTCGTGTTCTTTGCTTATGCAATTACCTTTTCTTCTTCATGTTCTGTTAAACTTCTCCTGTGTTGTATGCTAATTCTTGGTTTTGCTTATGTGTCCTCTTCTGTGTAACAACTTGTTTTGTTCCTTAATTTTGGCTTTCTGTTTATCTTTGCTGCATGGCATTTTCCTATTGTCCAATCCCTGCCTAGCTTTGAAACTTGTCCTTTTTTGTATCTACCTTTCCCCTTTCTGTGGCTTTTTTGGCTGTGCTTTTTGCAGTACATGCTGGACACAGCTAGAAAATTGCGAGCCGATTTGTATGTAGTGGCTGAACTGTTCACAGGAAATGAGGAGCTGGACAATATCTTTGTGAATAGGCTGGGCATTACCTCCTTAATCAGAGGTAGGCTTGCTGCTTGTGTGATCTTTTCCAACCACAGATGATAGATGACATGCTTTTTCCAAGAACAAGGTTTCTACTGGATTATGCATTTTAAATTTCATACTCCAGATAATCAGAAGTRCAGGTTTTATGTTGTGGCTTTTTTGATACTTGGGAAAAAATGCAATACTAGCCATAAAATAAGAGAAGACTTCCTTTGTTAGTTTGCAGAAGGTTAAATATTTCACTCTTGGTCTAGTGAAGGAAAAAGGAGTTGTAGCACAGTTCTRCTATGTAAGTCCTGCATCTTGTCTGATGTTTGTTGCATGAGTTTTTTAAAGCCTGTGAGAAATAGTTTGATCTTTGCTTTTTTATCCTTTTTTTTTCCATTAGCTTTCTCTTCCTTAATACGTTAGAGTAAATCCAGTTTCCACACTGGAGTATATAGCTATATGTGTTTGATTTTGTTTGTGATTGAGCACACCAAAATAACAATTTCTAAATGCCACATTAACATCTTTGTTCTGCTGTCCTGTGTGGTTATTGCTATGCCAACACTTAGGTATTGTGTTCTGCAGAGGCCATGACTGCCTACAACAGCCATGAGGAGGGGAGGTTGGTCTATCGCTTTGGAGGCGAGCCYGTGGGATCTTTCGTTCAGCCACGTTTGAGGCCTCTGATGCCAGCCATTGCTCATGCACTGTTCATGGATATTACACATGACAACGAATGTCCAATTCAGGTGAGCTCCTAAACAAAACAAATGTACCTGTAATGTTTTCTGAAGTGCTGTTTCTGAACTCTGGGAGGGCTTGATGCAATCTGGATATCCTGTACAATATTTAGARCAAATGCAATTCAGTTCAAGCTTTCATGCAAAGAAAAAAATTTGTAGTAATACATGCTGACATTCAAGATTTTGTCTTTGAAAGGGGGAAGTATATAAAGGAGCTAAGTAAGCTGGTTTGAGTCTTTCACCCAGCTGCTGTAAGTGGTTCTGTTTCTGCTTGTTAACCTGCTCTCCTGAGCTTGTTTACAGGCAGGAATGAGTGAAAGTGGTGGGTGAAATAAGGGAGTGGTTATTTTGATGACTTTTCTGAAGTTGCTTTTCTTAGTTCATTTGTAGGACTTTTCTCTTATAATTGTATTTTAATTGAGGAAATGTTGACCAGTGGGATTAGCACTTCCTTTGTTAAATTGAGTATATCTTTTGTATGCTGAATTGGGAGGATGGAATTTTCCTGGTTTCACTGTTTATTACCTATATGTTTTTGATGCAGCACCGATCTGCATATGATGCTCTTCCTAGTGCAATGATTGTTTCCATGGCATGCTGTGCTACAGGAAGTACCAAAGGCTATGATGAATTAGTACCACACCAGGTGGGTGTCCCAGTTCAATTCCTAAGCTACCTTTTATTTATAATAAAAATACCTTTTATTCTCATCCTAGAACACGTATTTTAATGCTGTTTGCTTGATATTCCAAGCAGTTTGCTATTGGCCATTACTTCATGTGAATGTCAAGTATCTGACATACTTCATATGTCCAGCTTCATATAGGATTTGAATTTATTATACAGTTCAGACTTCAGGGTGTGATAGTTTTTTTTCCCAGAGTAGTTAATAGTTGCTTAAATTTGTTTTTTCTTAACAGATCTCTGTAGTATCTGAAGAGAGGTTTTATGCAAAATGGAGTCCAGCAGCACATCTGAGCTCTGGTGAAGTTAATTTCCAAACAGGAATTCTGGCAGGAAGACTGGCCATTAACAGGCTGCATCAGGAGCTGGGRGCTAAAGGCTTTAATCAGGCAAGAAGTGAGGGTAACACTGCCATTTGTTCATCTGTGTGCTCTAAGTGAGCACAGTTGCAATGTTGTGTCTTTTCTAGGTGTATGTAGATCAAGTTGATGAAGATATAGTTGCAGTGACAAGACACTGCCCTAACACACACCAGTCTGTTGTGGCTGTGAGCCGAACTGCCTTCAGGGATCCTAAAACTTGTTTCTACAGTAAAGAAGTRCCTGAAATGTGTATCCCAGGTAAACAAACTTCTTTCCAAGAGCTGTTGTCATGTACAAAATTTCAAGTTATTCATGCTTTTTAACTTCAAGYGCATGCACATGAAATCCATATGAGAACTCTCAGTATATAATTCTCCTTTTATATGTACTAATATGTATGTCCCAAAAGTGGKTAAAGAACCAGTAACAGACTTGCAGTGCTTAGGGTTTTCAGAAACATTCATATGGAGTATAATCCTGCTGCAGGCTCCCCTTGAGGGTGTGGAGGRGTTTATGGTCTTGTTTGTGAACTAGTAATAGTTAATAGTGAGATGGTTGGGGGGAAAAGTTACTTTTTATTCTATTATAGTGGAGAAAAGGCTAAAATTTTGTCCTATTTGTTGATTCCATTGCTGTTCTGCTTTCAAATATATATAGCTATTTTGTAGCTTGAAAATACATCTTGATAAGAACTCTGTATTGGCATAAGTTAGAGAAAATGTGTATGCAGTACATATAATATTAATTATGCATAGTATTTACTGTACGTAAAACGTAGCAAAGTATAATTACTTCTGTATGTTACCTGGAAATGTTTCTGAAGAGAAGCTTTCCAAACTGGCTATTTAAATATACTCACTTCTTTGARTGCATGTGTGTGCTTGTTTTAAAATCAGTCATGCTATATTTTAAGATATTTACATGACTTGTATACCTTATGTCTGTAAATTACTTCAAAGGGTAGAGAAAGTTAGAATTTGTATATTAACAATAAATTGTTACCCRTTAAAGATAAACCATCTRTAGCTGCAGTTTGGAAAGCAATCTRGCACAGTCTCCTGGAAGATAATAGGGAAACTAAGAAAGCTAATGACCAGTAAAAGACAGGTTGTTGTTCTCTCATCTGATTTTATGATTAATTTATTAAAAARGAAT
Source organism: Alauda arvensis (assembly GCA_902810485.1). NCBI lineage: Eukaryota > Metazoa > Chordata > Aves > Passeriformes > Alaudidae > Alauda > Alauda arvensis. The sequence continues at coordinate 29,094 of CADDXX010000329.1, forward strand.
AAAAATTGYCATTTTAAATACAATACAGCWTATRAGTATGATACAGCATGTGAKTATGTAATGAAYATTTATAGATATTTAAAATACTTGCTGTGTGTTTCTGTTCTTCTGCTAACAGACACTTGTATATTGACTTTTCAGCTTTTTCATTTTTGCTTTTGTTTCATAATTTCAAAAGAATCACTTTTTTCATTTCAAATATCCTAAGAGCTGCAACATGGTTTAACTTTTTCTAGGAAAAATAGAYGAAGTAGTACTTGAGGCAAGGACTATTGAGAGAAGTGCTAGTCCCTACAAAAAAGATAAACATTTTATAAATGGATTGCCKAACTTCACAATAGAACTCAGAGAGCATATCCAGGTAATTAGCCTCCTTCACCCACGTTCTGATGTAATATTTTATATTCGAAAAAAAGAAAGTCCATTTCATTTGCAAATTTGTTTTCTTTTCTAAGATAAAAGACAGTAAAATCATAAAGCAAGCTGGAACTGCTATAAAAGGGCCAAATGAATTTGTTCAAGAAATAGAATTTGAAAGATTAACACCAGGAAGTGTAATAGTATTCAGGTATGTTATTATAATTGCCATATGGCTGTGTGAGTTTTGAAAARATTGATGGGAGACTGGAGAATAGTTCTTCTAATGCTGTATTTGTACAAGATGTGCATTCTTATTTACAGAGTTAGTCTGGATCCAAAGGCACAGGAGGCYGTGGGAATACTTCGCAATCATTTGATCCAGTTCAGCTCTCATTTCAAATCTGGAAGTCTTCCTGATGATCACTCAGCACCAATACTAAAAACACCATTTTCTTCGTAAGTGTTCTCTAAGTTTCTGACATAGAACCAAGAGAGCTTCTAGGGGAGCAGAGAATATTATGTACACCTTCTGAGGGATTGCTGGGTTTTGGTGGTGGTGATACAGGTGGATTTGARTTGTCAGTGTGAAAACTCTGAGAGATCTTCTACATATCATCCTAAGTGGGGCTAATACTGGAAAATTCCCCAGTTTGTGTAATTGCTGCCTAAAGTAGACTTTCTAACATGGTCTGATTGTTTGGGTGTGATTTTGTATTTARTACTGTTTCTAAATAAACACTGAAACATCTGAGACTGTCTTGGAACACAAGAAATCCAGCTCCTGATTTCCAAGATGAAGTATTGAGAGAACTGTATATATTTTAGTATTTTAATTTAAGTCTGAAATGAGAATTGTTTGTGAATTCCTTGCCCTGTTTCCCTACTGATGTTATTTTGGGTTTTATTCTTTTTCTCCTKTTTTTGTCAGAATTGCATCTAAACTAACTTTGGCTGATCTAAATCAAGTGCTGTACAGATGTGAGGCAGAAGAACAGGAAGATGGTGGAGGCTGTTACAAYATACCAAACTGGTCACCCCTCAAGTATGCAGGCCTCCAAGGTAATAGTTTCAGCATCATTTTTGCTGTCAAGTGAAAAAGTAAATGGGAGCTGCTCAATCTAGATCACATCATAATGCAGTTGTACTGCTGCTGCCACTGTTTGGTGAAAAGGCAATTTTTTTCTGCTTGACCATGCTACTAATTGGTGTTGCACCTGGGAAATCTCATACTAGAACAAAACCCCTCTCTCTCTCTTTGAAACTTAACACTGCAGCCCAGGATGTGTTTTAACACCAGTGCCTTGACTTCTAAAGTCAAAGGAAAACAAATATACTTCCAGTGAAAAATTGCATTGATCTAACCTGAGGCATTACTAAATTACTGAAGAGTGTCTGTCATTTATCAAACATGCAAATTCCATCATGCTGGTTATTTGCAAGGATTTTCATAAGGATTTATGCAGAGGAAACTATAGTTGGGTTGTAGTTTAACTTGTTATGTAGATGGAGAGAAGCRATCCAGTTCAAGCATCTGTTGCTATGTACCTTTTCCTCCTGAATTGTAATTGCTGTTTGTGATAATGGTGTGGYTTTTAATACAGAGTTGGGTTTGTATCTTCAGGGTTAATGTCAGTRATGGCAGACATTAGACCAAAGAATGATTTGGGTCATCCATTTTGTGATAATTTAAGATCTGGAGACTGGATGATTGATTATGTCAGTAATCGTCTGATTTCACGTGCTGGAGCCTGTGCAGAAGTGAGTAAAAATACCTACTTGGTAACTTTGGGGTTTTAAATTACTGGTTGGTTGGYTTGTTTGTTTTAAGAAAGTACTTTCAAGAGAGTGCCTAAATACTACTGCATACATGACTGGTGTAAAATTACAGTTAGCCAAGTACTGGGAAGACAGGAATTTGAGATTCAAGGTTGTTTTATAGCTGCATTACAGTGCAGTCCTTTTCTTTGTCATAGTTTATTTTCCTGCATGGAAATTGCTTTATTTATTTCACAAAACTTGATTTTTGTAACTTAYCTAACAAATTGAATAAAAAAGGCTTTARCATTCTTACTTCATTTTATTCCTGAAGTCAAGTCTAGTATTACAAAGAAGAATGGATAAAACAATCTAATGTACTGAAGCAAATGTTCAATTTGACCTGAGAAACAGAGCTKTTCTAGAAAACAACTTTGTCTGATACTTGCCACATTTACTGCCCTTCAAAGACTATTGTGCGTTTTTATGTATCTTTGAGTTCTTAATTTCTAATGTCTCATTCTGTTTCAAAGACTTAAGTCATGTGGAACTAAACTTAAGACTTCTGCTGTTAGTATAGTCTCATCATGTGATATTTTGATAGGTGCAATCTTTATCTACAAGGCTTAAATCTTTAGTGACTTACTAGAAAGCTGTCATAATGTTATTTAGCAGGACTAGAAGGAAAGAAAAATACTTTCCAGAAGTCAAATGTTTTGCAGTGATACAAGGATGTGAAGCTCTAGAATCCTGAGTACAAGACACAGGGCTGCAGTCATATTCACTTGTGGCTCTACATAATTTAGCTCTGATAACTTTTTATTCCTGGTCTTAAGCTTCATCTCTTCAGTTGTTTCTTTTCAATGCAAAACTTTTTCCCATGTGTGGATTATAGTGATGCCTTTTGAGTTGTGACTTTTCTTTGCTACTTAATTTTAATAACAGCTTCATAATAATTCATTTCTTGACTATAAGACTATCAAAATATACACTTCACATTTTTCCCATTTAGTTYAGATGCAATACACATTTTTCTCTACTACTCTTCTTAGAGTTCATGTCTTATAGCTGAAAATGTGGAGCAGAGGGGTACAGCATAACTGGGGTGTAATACATATGCAAAAACTGTAACAGTATGGATCCTGAAAGCACTGGCTTTTGAACTTTGACGGATCAAATTCTAATTCTGTTGTATTTTAATAGGTTGGTAAATGGTTGAAGGCCATGTTTGTGTACCTAAAGAGAATTCCACGTTACCTCATCCCATGTTACTTTGATGCCATTTTAGTGGGAGCATACACRACACTTCTGGATGTGGGATGGCAGCAGATGTCGAGGTATGCTTGGCCTTTTCATCAGAGCTGTAAAGGCATCTCTATATATCAGAACCTTTGAAGTTTAACCTGATGGAGAATGTAATTTGAATATCTTTATACTCCTCTAATGTGAAAGGGTAAAATTGGTAGAGAATTACCAAATCCATCTTGTAACAGTGGTGGTTTGGAAGACTGAAAGTTCAGACACTTATTCAGGGTTTCCATTAATAACTACTGTGGCCATTGTGCAGTAGGAGGAGGAAACCCTAAGCCAGTATCTTTTTTGCCAGGCTTTGGAAGCTCTCYTTTTTTCATATAATTTATAAATAATACCAATGCAATGATTCCTTAAGTTCAGGYAACTAAGAAAATACCTGATTATATTTGAGCATTCTGTTTGCTTTTTGAAAGAACTGTTTAATTTTCAGTCTGCTTCTTTTTTCTTGCAAARGAAAGGGAGATTTATTTCATGGAGGCTTTGTTCAGCATATTCATGGCTAGAATAAGTTGATACTGTTTKGTAAGAATAGGGGTGTTAAAATGGGAATAGAGTTTGGTATGGCTGTGAAATCATGGAACATTATATATTTTAAGAAAAAATGCCTGGAGATCAACTGTTTCAAGCAATGCCTTAACAGATTTTTTGATTTGTGTTTTTTTTTATATATATGTAAAAATATAATCTTTAAAAATACTGACTAGTTTTGACAAACTTTTGTTCATAGTAAAATATTYTTATCATAKTTTTGAAGTCCTAGATCTGTGTATAGGCATTATCTAAACCAAAGCGACTTGGTTTTTAAACTGTTTTCTAGAAGTACATGTTATAAACACTTCCACTGGTATTAATTAATTAAGATTTGACTCTTAAAGCTGGGCATCCATTTTAGGAAAAGGAGTGATTTGCGAATTAAATCTAAGATAAAAAATCAGTTAATGCAAACTGCTAGTATTAATTCATTGCTAGTTTTTTATATTTCATATGTGTAATGCTTGTCACAGCCTTCTGTAAATGAAAAAGGGTACATTTTATAGACTGCTATTGTTGAATGCAAAGTTACATTAATTTAATATTGTTGAATTACAGCTTTGTGCAGCATGGATCAATGTTTGTTAAACACCTTTCCTTGGGTTCAATCCAGTTATGTGGGATAGGAAAGTACTCTTCTCTGCCAGATCTGTCTCCTTCCTTACATGATGTTCCCTATAGGCTGAATGAGATTACAAATCAGAAAGAACAATGTTGTGTTTCYTTGGCAGCTGGTAAGTGAGAGCAACCTTTAAAAAAGAAGTCTTCCAAAGCAATTAAACTGGTTTTAGTAACTATATGAAAAYTTTCTGTATCACATTTGAGAGCCATATGTCAGAAATTATGTATAAAATGTAGCAATTTCTCTCACTTTTGACTTGTGTTTAAGGTAAACATTTCCTCATGTTGAAAGTATGGGAGTTTTCTCTAGTAGTAGTCATGGGGGTTGGGAGGGAAAGCTTTATCTATAAATGCTTTATTTAGAGACTTTTTTGCCATATTTTTGGTACCAYATATAGAGATCTACAAAAATTTTGGTTTGTTTTCCAGAAGATTTACTTGGGATGAATATACTTGTCATAAGGGGTTTTAGTTTATCTTTTATAAATGGGTTTAAAAAGTGAATTGTAATGGAGTAACAAGATGAATTCGTGGTTTACRAGTTCTCAGAAAGAACCATTAGCAGAGCAGAACTCCTGATCTGAAACTGTCTCCAAAAGGAAAGAGCACAAAAGCAGTCAGCAAGTAGTATTTATACCTCCWAATGTTCTGCCAGCATCTGGCAATCTTCCTGTGGGCATTTGCCTATGTCCAAAGTATTATCTTCTGTGGCTTAGAATGGATTTTCTGAGTTGGTTCATTCCTTTTCTGAAGCCATGGAAACTTTTAAACATCAACAGATGCMGTGCCATCTCTCTGTGGAGTGCTTTTCTTTTTTGCCATCGCTCTTGTGTAGCTTTACTGCTTTCAGTTTCTGGACTCTAAAAACATTCCATTTGCCTTGCTTTAGTGTTACCTAGAAGCACAGAGGCACAGTGTTCCCTTAAAGTGGTCATAAAAATGAACTGTACTGAAGGGTTTGGTTTTAAATATTCCTTTCACATACTCACTGGTAGTTGTGCCTGAGATTTTTAAATTGTACACAAATGGTCATTCTCAACTGCTGCTGCCATGTACTGCAAACTTGCAGAGATGTGGAGGCCATATTTGAAAATTAGCAAGTATTTTGTTAAAGTGATAGAAGTGAAATGTTCTTCTACCAAGCATGCACAGGAAACTGCTGGTTTGAAAATTCCTRTTCAATAGATCATAAAAGGAAAGAAATGGAAGACAAGTATGGACCCTAATGTTGTAATTATTGTGCCTTATCAGTTAGAATCATTCCTAAAGCTACATATTATARTGTCTGCTGTAAAATGTAGTTCTATAAGGAAAAGTAGTTCTGTGCTGGAAAAGAGAAGCAGGATGTCCTTCACAGTGTTTGAGAGCAGTCTCATCCCCTTTATGCTGCTGAGATGCCACAACTCTCATACATAAACTCTTGCCAACAAAGTGTTAAAATCTTGTCATAGTTCTGATTCTTTTGGTTAGTTTTCTTTCTGTTTCTTTTAATTAACTTTTGGTTAAGTTTCCAGATGATTTAATAAAAATTAAAATGTTACTGTTACTGGTATGAGAAGTGCTTTTGTGTGATCCTGAAGTTCTAGAAGTCATTGTTGTAGTGTTGCCTTGGGCAACACTAAAGGCATCAGAACAGGGTGTATTTAATTCTGTCAAGAACTTGGTCTAGGAGATTGTCCATTTGGAATATCTTAATCTAGAAGAAGTTATAAATGAGGTTATATTTTTTACTTCTGGTTATTTTATACATGTGTGATTGGAGATTTCTGCTGTACCAATTACATGAATAATGACATTTCTTTTCAGGTTTACCTCACTTTTCTTCTGGCATTTTTCGTTCATGGGGAAGGGACACTTTTATTGCACTAAGAGGTCTGCTGTTGGTTACTGGGCGCTATCTAGAGGCAAGGTAAGACTGGCCTGGCCTTGGTTCTTGTTGGCTTTGTAGGCAGTTAGGAAAGAGCAATGCTCTCAAAGCCTGAGCTGATGCACAAGCTGTTAGGAACAGTTGATGTGCAATATAAAACTTTAATGGCACTAGACATATTYGGGAGCTCCCTGTAAGTGGGATTAAAAATACTCAAATGCTCTTTTRCCTTCTTAGTGCTGATGCATAGCTGATGTTCTGTAGAGAAAAGGTAGTTTTAACCCCAGCAACTCTACTGYTTGTCCTTGAACAAAGTGATTGTGTCACTAGTACTTGCATTATTGTTGCTGAGCAATAATTTCAGAWTTATTTCCATAAAAATTTGAATAAGCAAAAGAGARTAATTTCTGTTTTAATCAGAAAAGTGTGAATGCAGGTCTGTCATGATCTTTTGTAACTGCTGGTGTTAGCTGATTTCTAGATCAACAGACAGTTGTGCATTGTTGCAATCTGGTAGCTATAAATATTTAACCTGACAAATGAGCCATACATAAGCCAGACAAATTTGATAGTTTGATTAATATTAATTTGAATGGAGCTTAGCACATAATAGAAACACAAAAATTAGCTGGTTTACATCAGCATGTACTTACGCTGGTGTACATTYGGCCTACTGTCAGCTTCTCATGCAGAGAGATCTGCAGTCAGCCAGGATGYTTATTTTGCCTTTTAAAGCTATTGGGATCCATGTTTTCTGCAAGGTGTGTGCAGCGGTTCTCAAGTGAAACTTCTCATAACCTCAGTTGCTGTCACCTCTCTGTATTTTAATAGGAATTTCCCATCTACTCCTGCCCTCCGTCCCCATTCCACCCCACCCATCAGAATGGATACCAGGGTAATCATATWCAAGGTCAATAAAAACCTTCCCTGTGACCTCAGTGGGATTTGGATTTAGGATCTGTATCACTACTTACTAAAAAGCAAATTTATCTTTTCCACATGAATATGTATGATTTGTAGAGACGGATTTAAATGTATTCATGTTGAGGAATTTGTTAGGGAATGGGTGGTTTCTTATTGTAAAAGAAGTTCATGCTAAACTGAGTAATTTGTAGTTTTCAACAGCCARCTTTTGGCATCTGTCTTTAAAATCCTCTTTGTCTTCTTGCTATTAATGTAACCCTATATGCTTTGTACTTGATACTTGGTCCAATAATGGCCTTGAAGGCAACTTAGTCAAGACTGTGGTTTTCTTTTTTTTCTAGAAACATCATTTTAGCATATGGTGGGACTTTAAGACATGGTCTCATTCCCAATCTGCTTGGAGGGGGGACACATGCCAGATACAACTGTCGTGATGCTGTGTGGTGGTGGCTTCARTGTATCCAGGAGTACTGCAAAATTGTTCCCAATGGATTGGACATTCTCAGGTGTCCTGTTTCCAGGATGTACCCRAGAGATGACTCTTCTCCTCAGCGTGCAGGCACTGTGGTAAAAATTCTTCTAATTTAACTATTTAACAAAACTGTAATGTTTAATAAAAGGATGTAATTTCTTCTAGCTTCAAGAACCTTTTGCTATCTGTTGTTTATGGTAAAATTTGAGTATAGCACAAGAATTCCATATTTTAGGCACTTCTTGCATCACCTGATTAGACAGAGTCCACGGAGGAAAAATAATTCCATCAGCTTTTAAATCTTTGTTGCTCTTTGTCTTGAAAAAAATGTTAATATGAAAAGTTACAATGTGTTGYCATTGCCAAGGATGCTACTTGAAAATGTTTGATGGTTTGGGAGGTTTTTTGGAATATCCTATAAACTACAGATTTAAGAAATGCTTTCCACTCACTTTTCATCTTGCCTTTCACATGTCATCCAAACATGCAATGAATCTAGGAYCAGCCACTTTATGAAGTCATCCAGGAAGCAATGCAACGACACATGGAAGGCATAAACTTCCGAGAAAGGAATGCTGGTCCTCAGATTGATGAGAAAATGAGAGATGAAGGTAACATACACAGAACACWTGCTGTGCAAAACAGAAGTTGATGAGTAATTTTTATTTCCTTTCCCTCTCATTTCCACTTTCTATTGAGCATCTTTCTTTTAATAAAATTATATTCATTGTATCTTAAACTATATTACTTTATATACATGTAATATTTTTCAAGTGCCTAAATAATAGTTTCTTATTAGCCACTTGTCATGTTATGSTGCAAGTTATCTTTAAAATTTCACTTAAAGTACAGTTGCCTTCAGAAACCTACTTCAGGTCTCTTGTTGGAAGGTCTTTTGAGTTGAGGATGTGGGTAGTCGGGGTTTTGTTTTGCCCAAAAATGAACTTAACACCTGATACTCTTTCTTGGCAGGTTTCAATGTAACTGCAGGCGTTGACCATGAAACTGGCTTTGTCTTTGGAGGGAACCGCTTCAATTGTGGCACTTGGATGGATAAAATGGGAGAGAGCGACAGAGCTCGCAACAAAGGAATTCCAGCTACTCCCAGGTATGAAAGCCAGGCTTTAGGCAGGGGGGTTTAGTTATTTTATAGGTTAAATTCTTATGCAGAACCACTAGGAGTTCTGTTGACACATCTGAGAGGTTATCTCTCAAATGTTCTAAATGTTTCTACCTACCAAAATGTTAATGGAATTTTTTTTCTTTGTGCTGATTTGAAGTCAAAAACTGTGTTTTTGGGCACATAAGCCCAAGAACTTATGAATCTAAATTTTTCAGTTACTTATTGAACTTTAATAGCCTTCTTAAAGGAAACAATGAGGGGTTTTTTATCGTTGTTTTAGAGATGGCTCTGCTGTGGAAATAGTTGGCCTGTGCAAGTCGGCTGTTCGCTGGTTAATGGATTTATCTGCGAAAAACATCTTTCCATTCCGTGGAGTCACTGTAAAAAGACATGGTAAAAACAGGCACATCTTATGATTGTATTTCTGGGGTATAAAAATAACTAAAACAATGAAATAGTGACCATATAACCCAGAGGAAGGTTTAGGGTTAAAAGGGCAAAACCTTGAGAAAGTATCTTGTATGATCAAAATCCTTTTGTTACAATAAAAATTCATTAGAAGTTTATATTGTCTTCCCAATATTTCAAATATTTTATTCAGTGGATTACAAAGGAATTTCAGAGCCTGAATATCTTTTCTCAGAATGGATATGTGATAAGGTTACTGTGTATTATGGTTGATTGTATCATTCATTACAAGAATGCAAAGTAAAATGATGCAGGACACTTGTCTTTATTTTCTCTTTGTCCCTCCCCCAATATTCATAAYACAGAACACCTCTTGCTGGGAATATTTACCTAAATATAATTGGAAGTCCCTTTATGTTTTTAGAGACAATACTCCTCTAATCACAAAGTTACTTTAAGCTTAGCCAGCCCAAGTGAATATGTGCCCTGTGAAGGCTCTGTTGTTGTTAGTCTCACTAGAAATTTCGGTGAGCTCCTGTGATCTGTACAATTGGCCTAAATGTATGGGATCACAAACTGAAGGAGGTGATCCTGGGTCTGCTCCTGTTATAAGGAGTTTCAGGAATTCAAGAATCATGCTTCTGCTGTTGTCACTGTGGCTTATTGCAGAAAATCTAAACTGTGTGTAACATCTTGCAGGAAAGGAGGAGATTATCACRTACGATGAGTGGGACAGGAAAATTCAAGGACACTTTGAAAGGCTGTTCTTTGTCTCTGAGAATCCAGCAGATCCTAATGAAAAACACCCAGATCTTGTACACAAACGTGGAATTTATAAGGACAGCTATGGAGCTTCAAGTCCATGGTGTGATTATCAACTCAGGCCAAATTTTCCAATAGCAATGGTTGTGGTAAGTGTCRGGGAGTGGGGGGAGGGCTTTGCACTTAAACGTAAGCTTAGTTCAGTTGTAAAGAAAATTTTAAGGTCCATCTGCATGGCATTCTGTCAGGAACATATATTGCTTGGAATAACTTCTTGAAAGCAGCTTTTTTTCCATGCTTTTAATATTCATCCATCTTGGACTCTCCCCTAAAAATGTATCAAGATAGGACTTGCCAATTTGCTGTGTTCACTGTATTCAGAGTATTTTTTATGGCTAGGTCTGGGAGGCTGCTTTTCCCATCTAATTGGCTAAAAAGGATGGATTYTTTGTCTTCATTGGATTTGTAAAGAGCTTCAGTAATAGTGTTTGGCAAGGGTATATAAAATAAAACCAAAATTTACAAAAGCACTRGATACCTTCTGTTTTCTTGCTTACTCTGACTTTCAGGTTCCAGAAGTTGATACAGTAATGCAAAACTCAGGATTTTTGTTGTCTTCTATATTTGTATACATAGCCTTATGTATGTATATGCACAGAGATTATTCATTAAATCTTTATTATTTTGTCAGGCCCCTGAGTTGTTTACACCTGAGAGAGCTTGGAAAGCTTTACAGATAGCAGAGGAAAAGCTTCTTGGTCCATTAGGCATGAAAACTTTAGACCCAGAGTAAGTACAGTAAAAATAAGATTGAGTAATTATTCCTAAAGATGATAAATATGATAGTAGGAATTATTTGATGTAGGGCAGAGGTGGTGGTGGTGTGAAATCTTCATTTGTACTAATGAAATAAGGCTGCAGAAGTACTTCCAGAATTGATTACTTTAGAAAGGCAGTGGCTGGGTGGTTTTGGGTGCCTCACAGTAAGCAAGTCAAATTTGATGTTATACCAAAGATGTTGAATTTGCATCTTGGGACATGCAGTGTTTGATAGTGTACAGCACTACAGTTTGAGTGAAAGGGTACAGTTATGACTCTTCAGTCCTTTGAAGAAGTTGACTATTTTCCTACAAATTCAAACTTTTTGTTTTGAATTCCACTGTCATGTGAAGTACAGAACCTGGTGGAGACMTCCCTAATTTAACCATCAATAAATGTAAATGACAAGTTTTTTGGTTGATTTCTGTTTTCTTTTGTTGTGTATCACTTTCAATTAAGACTTAGTTTGTATAATACATTTTTTGTTTCTTGCAGYGATATGGTGTACTGTGGAGTCTATGATAATGCTCTTGACAATGACAACTACAATGTATCCAGAGGGTTTAATTATCACCAAGGACCTGTAAGAGCAACTTCCTTCAACTTCAGAAAAAGTGTAGTCATCTTTTCAAACCAACTGCTTGATAATCATCTCTTTTCATTCTTTGTTTAGGAATGGCTGTGGCCAATTGGATACTTTCTTCGTGCCAAACTGTATTTCTCTAGGTTGATTGGTCCAGAGATATATGCAAAAACTGTAGTTATGATCAAGAATGTTCTTTCTCGCCACTATGTTCATCTTGAAAGGTAAGGTAACAACAAACASAGATTGAAAATATTCAAAATACCAAGCTAGTGGCATCCACCATCCAATTGCATGGAAGAGTACAGATCTACTGTATGAACAGGATCTCTTCTCTAGATAGGAAGTTGCCTGCTATATGTGCAATTGCAGATCTCAAGTCAGGTTTCAAATACAGGTGAGATCTGGTCCCTTTTACAGACTGCAGAATTCCTAATGCTCATCCATGCAAAGACTGGGTGAAATAAACCTTATGTAAAATTAAGATCCTATTTCATACAAGAAATCAGTTAAAAAATATCAGTGAGTTGTTTTGGGTTTGTTTTTTTTTAAGTATTCAAAAGCAAACTTTGTGAAACATATTAGTTAAAGGGCAAGTAGTGACAGATAAAAGTTGCAGCAGATAAAATTATGCAAAATGTTGTTAGGATTTATTRTGTTCTAAGTGAGGAAATTAAGATTCTGAAGCTGTCAGGCTCATAGCCTTGATTTTCTAAGGAGATGGAGGAACTTGCATTTTGAGTTTTCCCTCAAACCAAACCACCAAACCCACACATTGTTTTTCCTCTTTTGCTATCTATTTGACTTCATAAGGATTTGAGACAAACTAAAATAAACAAAACACCTTGCCCTTGATATCTCTTCCATATAATCTGTTCGGCAGCACATGAAACATATATTTGTTTGTATCCAAAAGATTAATTCAGGACTCATGACAAAAGAGTTTGTCTGACCATACAATGAAGAAAAAAGGATTTGCAAAACAACATTYTGTCTTACATAGTGTCTTGACCAAGTCTGTTGTTTGGTAGTATCAGAAATAACTTAYAGTTTGGTAACACTCTTTGCTTTTTCTGTCTTATTAAAGTAGTGTATTTTTTTGTATACTTTGTTTCTGTACAGAATGATTAATGTTTGTATTTTTGTAATTGTGCTAGTTTGTGGCAGGGGTTTTTTCCTGAGGAGGAAAAGAAGGTTTATGTAATCATGCTATCTTCCAACCCATGTCACTTTCTAGCACCATAATCAATTTCAAGTGTAGTTCCAATACYGTTGTTRTCTCATCTTGCAAATGTAAAACTACCAGAATGACAAACAGAAGCAGCACACTGGTTGTGTAAGTTCAGTTATTATTAGTAGCAGAGAATCTCCTTTGAAGAAGAGACACTTCCACTACAATTAACAACTGCAGGTGAAAAAAATATTAGATCTCAATTATTAAAGGACATCCTGTGCTTGTAGGAGAGCAGACCTTTAGTCAAGCTTTTCAGTTTCYTACTGAGTTTATCTTCCAAAAGGCTTTAAAATTAAATGTTCTTTTTATTTAAATCTATAATTTAATAACAATACTCACTTGTCTTTTCTTTTATCAGATCATCCTGGAAGGGGCTTCCAGAACTAACCAATGAGAATGGGCAGTACTGTCCTTTTAGCTGTGAAACTCAGGCCTGGTCGATTGGTGTTATCCTTGAAATTCTTTATGACTTGTAAAAGTTTATTTTGATTGATTTGATAAAACTTYTGTGGTCTTACTGTTGGGCATAAATGAACACTTGGCTTACACTGCAAGGGAAATTAACTGTTCTGCACAATCACTTAAGCTGTGTCCTGACTTTCAGAGATGCTGAATGCCAGCAGCTTCTGTGCCCTATAACTATGTGGGTCTTTGGTGTTTTGAAAATCAGGGCATCACAAAAAAATAAAACTGCAGTGCACACTTGATGCAGAAATTTTTAGTAAGGAGGAATTTTAAGAATATGCACAAACTTAATTTTAAGTAGCTTTGGTTTTTTTAGCTTTTTCAAAACAAAATCTWAATGTAACAAAGTTTGCTCCTTCCTGAGCTAAAAAATAAGTAGCACAGCTCTTATGTTTTTTTTCTTTGTCTCTTAAAGAGTAAATGGATGTTTTTGCATCCTTAATGCATGCTTTAGGGGGAGTAGGCTAACCTCTAGCTTTCTGAGTTTGGTATGCTTTGTGCTCTAGCACCATGCATTAATGAAGGCATAATATGTTATCTCTCCATTGAACTGTATAATGGGGATGTTTTTGTATGTGTTCAATTGAACACTCCACTGAGCAACCACGGAAATAAAGTGTATGAATAATGTAATAAATCAAATTTTGAAATTATATGTAAAATTTTGAAAACATTACTCTGAGTGTTAACTCAAGCGATCATGAGATAACATCCAGTGTTAATCTGTCTTTAGATTTATGAGCCATATAGCAAACCTGTTTTTTCATTTATATCTGGTTTTCATCATGGGTAATTCATAGGAAGTGTGCATACGATGCATAGCCTATATATTATGGAAGGCCAATGTGCTTGACCGCTTATTAAATTAATTTATTGAAGAGATAGGGTCACCTGAGCCCTTCTTTCTTGGGAAAATCCTAGCTCTGTTAATCAGGTGGAAACACKTAACACAATGGAAAGACATAGTAGCCTACTGTCAGAGAGGAGAATATGAGGCTTCTGGGCCTTTGGAAATTGCACCAATAGCAATCAGCATGCTACCTCTGTGGGGTGTCCTTTGGGAACAAATCCAGTGAACATGATGCAAAATGTGTTTTTTCATATTTGGATGCCTGTGTGTCCTTATTAAGTTCAGGGTTCACAAACTGAGAGGRGAGCAGTTGGTAATTCTCAACTTTTTATACAATTTCTCCATCTTATTGCTATAAACAGAGTGAGGTTGACAACCCTTCCCATATCACAAGGCATAAAAGCAAAAGCACTATTTCTTAATGTTAGACAACATATGCTGAAAAATAAATACAGGATGTAAGTATAATGCACTAAAACACATAGATCAAGATTTTATTGTGTCTATATTTTAAAGTTTCTGTATTCTGTCTAAAATAGAGTGCACACATGCTGTCTTGTTCAGGGAGATGTATTTCAGGTAGATACTGGAAGGGCAAGTTAAAAGGTTCAGGAGATAAATTGTAAGTGGCTATACTCATATCCTGTTTGTTTGAAAGGTTAATCARGTTTTTAACTCCCTTGCTGAAGTGTTCAGTCCTTTCAAGTTAGGGATAGGTAACGTCTGTATTATACCTGAACTTTTGAGCTGCAGTACATGGGTTGGAATTTATTTTCTCAACACAATGCATAAGAAATGTCATTTGATCAAAAATGTTACTGAAATGTCAGCTACAGATTATTTTTTTAATGTGCAAGAGGCATAGAAAGTATTTTTCATACTGCACTGAACTTTCCAAAATTCTTGTTAATTACATTGAGGTTTATGTCCTACTGTTTCACTAGCTTTACTGTTTTCCTGGATACTGATTTCTTGTTTATTATTTCAAGGTATGTTTTATGGCTCCTGTGRCTTAGAAATCAGGAACAAAATGGCAGAAAAAGGTTTGTTCTTACTTCATGAAAACATTTTGAAATTGGAAGTGAAGCTTAAGAGCTATGACTGTTCTCCACCAGGTGTCAAAATTAGATTAATTGGCAGTAACACTCTTTAAGTGTTGGAAAAAAAAAAAAACATGAGAAATTTTTCAATAAAACTTTCCTATGCTATGTACAGATTGMTTTCCAGTATTGCAACATGCACTGCTGATAGAGACTGCATATTTGTCACTGCTAGGGTTTTTTTCTAATTTAAGTAAAATTTTAAAGATAAATCACCACTGTGTACACAAAAATAAATATGTTATGGAACTTATAAACATGCCCATTTATAATATTGCTTCTGCACTGATTAGTTGAGCATAGTTTTAGTGATAAATATTTTAAATAGGGAAAAGTATGTATTGGTTGACTTTGCTGTTAAGTAGCAACAAAAGTGAGATTTAAGGTTATTAACTTTCCTGGGGGTGGTGGTTTATTGGTTTTGGGGTGTTTCTTTTTTTTCTTTTTTTTTTTCCTCAAAAAGCTACTCAACACTTTGTCAAGCCAGACAGTTTAAAAATTACGAAGGAAGGAAGAAAAGGTTAAATATAACATAAAATGAGCTGATATCCATATAGATCAAGTCATTATCCCCTAAAAAGAGCTGACATATTGACTGATGCTGAGCTGATTGATGTATCATTATCATTTATATTTTACAATCAAAAGCTTCTAGTAATGCAAACTTATAATTGGTAAAATAGAAATAAACTAAACTCAGTAAGAACTGTGTATCCATTGTGTTCCAGTTGGTGCTTCTTGATCTRTATTGTATTAATAATTATTTTTCCTCCCAATTGAAATAATTTTAACTGTTTTGAACAGTTAAAAGCTCTTGATTTATTCAAAGATGATTAACTTAAGAATTCAGGTAAACTAACGTGTCATTCTCATACTGCATGTTGTAATGTAAAATGGAAACATGAGCTTTACATGTCTGTCTATCACAGCAACAYCTGATTTTAGAAAATGTTATTATTCCTTTCTGAAATGCACAAAATAAAATCCTTTAATTCAGAGTTAACCTTTTCTTGTGATTTTTTTTTTTTTAAAGTCAAACTTTGCAGCTGATGTTTGCTTCTTGCAGTTTTGCATACAGGTGAGAGATTGTTAACTCCTCGGGTTAAATGTTAAAGTGCTAACAACACKTTTTGCAAAAGCAACAACTTATTAGAAAAAATAAGCATAAACTTGAGATTCTTATGTTGGTGTCCTAGCTGAGTTTCRGTGGGTTTGGGCTAGCAGATCTTCTGCTATGAATGTTGATATAATTTAAGTAAAATATTGGAAATTCACCAAGCTAACAGTCTTGATTAACTGATTTACAGATACCAAAATGATGGTGATTAACTTTTGGAGTAAAATTCCTATCACTATGGAGAAGGCATTTTCACTTTTCAGGCCTGCTCTGTAAAATCAAAGTCTCACAGCACAGGTGCCTGGTACACTGAATATGTTTTGCAGTGTCCCCATTTCAGTCCATGCTTTGTAAAAATAGGACCTTTTTTCTAATTCGTTATTCAAGCATTTGCTTTAAGAAGTGTAGTTTGTTATTATATTGTATATACTTTTAATGAACATTCTATTGAAAATTGGTTAAGGTAATGTAGAAGTGACAAGTCACTGATGTGTTGGGGGGAGATGTAAAGGTCAGAGCTGCCACGTCAGCCCTCATGGCACCTCAAGCAGGAATAGATGGGTGAAATGTTAGACGGAACTGGCAGGTTTCTCTTGAAAGCTCCTCTGGAGCTTGCAGGTGCCCTGTGCCCGCGTTCCTGTGTGAGGTGAGGCCGGACCTCTCCAGAGCCCGATAATCTAGCCTCCAGGGAGAGGGCTTCTCTCTTCCGGGCGTGAGGGCCGGGCAGGATCGCGGCTACACGGCCTCAGCCTGGCCGGGGCTGCCGGAGCCCCTCAGGATCCGGACGGGACAGCGCTGCTGGGGCCGGGGCTGCCGCAGCCCCTCAGGGGCCGGACGGGACAGCGCTGCTGGGGCCCGGGGCTGCCGGAGCCCCTCAGGGACGGGACAGCGCTGCTGGGGCCGGGGCTGCCGCAGCCCCTCAGGGGCCGGACGGGCGGGCCCTCAGGAGGGGTCTGTGCACTCCGCCGTCTGCCGGCGGCTCAGCCGCACACTCCTCGGAAAAACTGGTGTAACCAGCCCCGACTGACAGCTTGTTTTCCTTTTTGAATGTGCCTGGAAACAATAACAAAGAAAATGTASTTGCCTGTGAGCATCTGGAGGTTTGTGCAAACTTGGGAGCTTGTACACCTGTTGTTTTATTGTAGCGGTAAAACAGAGAGGTCAGCTTTACTCACATTCTGCAAGATTTGCCTGTGCGTTTGGTATTTTTCAGAAAGTACTGACTCAATTAAAACAGAGGCTTCCCAGTTCTGAGTTTTGCATCAAAGTGCAGGTGACCAAGAGGACCAATGGCCAGTTTTAATGGGGAGTGTTGAATTCAGAGCATGAGCGGCTGAACAAGGCACAAAGTTGACTGTTAATTGTTTTAGCAWTMGCTGKYYTTTATAGGGTCAGATTCTGAAGTARAATTAACGTAGAGGTGGTACARGAGTSGACCTGAGAATAATAYAGTAAACAGACTAGTCAGGTGGCAGTYTGGGCCATCTGTGCTTCTGTAAGSACTTGTCCAGTCCCSTTGGCCTGTGACACGTTTCTCTCATTGTGTACTAYCTCGAATCTGTTCCTTTCAGAAATCTTGATCTCTGCCGTGTGTGTGTTCTGTTTGCAACCTTTCAGCCACAGGTGGCTGTTCACACTGTGTAATAATCTCAGCGTACTACACAAAGTTCAGTACCACTGACTATTTGGCAAATAATGAACTTGTTCACCTCAATTCACATAAACTTATGTAATGTGTGAGATCCATGAGGACTTCCCTTCCCTTTGTGTGCCACCGCACTATCTCAGTACAGCTTCAGACAGAGAGACTATTCTTCATGTAGTGCCTTTTTGCATGAGAATGAAAGCTGGCCAAGAAAGAAGAGAATTGTGCTGCAGCCTGGCAAGGGTCTTAAGTTGGATGATGTGGACTCCAGGTACTAATGGAGGTAAGTTTCTTGTGGAGTTCTGTATTTCTGACTTTGAACTGGCAAAATAAACTGGAGCTTCATTTTATGTGGTGGTGAGAAACATAAGATCATGTCTTCTAATCAGTTTTGAAGGAAGATATTTGCAGTCACGTGATTTACAGACCTGCAAATACAATTATTTTGAAGTATGATGCTTTAGAATAGGATAAAATTATAACAGTGGAAGTCTTTTTTAAGATGATTTTTAGAGTCACAACCACATAATCTGAGAAAGCTGAAAAATCAATTTTTGCAAGTAACATCTCAAGGAAAAGGTTTCTACAAAATGAACAATCTGTTGTTTTGTGGGATACATTCAGAGGCTGTTTATAAAATGTCTTTGTAATTAGCCTTATTGCCTTTGTCTAGCTACAGCCTAGACCTGGAGAGGGCTACCTGTTTTAATAGTAAGCAATGAGAAACCAGTTCCAAATGCAGGAGTAAGGGTCACAGCTGCCTGTGTAATACTCTGAAGAGCGGCCAAATAATGAGGTAGTGTCTTAGCAAGAGCAGTCGTTGGAGGGCAGTAGAAGGTTAAGTGTTGCCAAGATGTAGTWCTATACCTAAGGAGAACTTGGGGTAAGAATAGTGCAGCTCTCTATTTYAGATAAGAATTAACATTTCTAACCTGGCAGCAGAGGGTGGCGCCATTCCTGCACATCAAAATCATAATAAGTTTCTAAATGTTTAGAACGTGTTTCAGTAATCTATACTCATGCAGGAGAAGTGGGAAAGGAATACATCTTTGGTGGTTTAGTTTGATTTTTTTTTAAAGGGATAACTGGAACTAATGAGTATTTCAGTATTAAAAAATCCAATARTCTATTTCTCTGTTTTCTTGCAAAGTTCAAGAATCTRTTTATCTCCTAAAGAATGGGAAATKCTAGGATATGAAAYCAGGTGTATGTTAGGCATTTATTTATTATTTGCATCATAGTTCATCTAATGCTTCTGTAATTGCTCACAATTTTTTTTCTATTTCCTTAAATCCTTTGTTTTTTGCACAAAAAATTTAATGTGAAAACAGAAAATAATTCTGCCTGGGCAATCTTTCACTATAAACRTGGATATTTTAACTTAAGTATGTTGTTATATGGATATTTTTTAGTGACATTCATTGTATGTTTAGCAGGCTGCATTTTCTAGCAGTTATTCCACTTGCTGAAGCTGCATGGGAACACCCACATTTTCAAGGTAATTTTGTAATTTGTAAAGCCTATAATCAGACCTACAGGAGCAGCTGTTCAAGAGCTGGTTTKGTTTTCTTGTAATGGCTGTCTGGCAGTACTGCTGGAGGTCTCCCTGCAGGCCTCTGCAGGCCACATTCATGTGTCTGGAACAGTTAGGTTACTGCAGAGCTTTTCCAGGGCCTCCAGGCACCATCTAGTTACATTTAAGARCCAAATGCTGCTATCACCTGGATCAGAGTAAATATAGAGTCATTTAATTTCCATGCATTGAGTAATTGCAGGTTTATTTTTGCATAATTTTGTCTTTAGACAGTTTATACACCATTGCAAACCGCAGCTAAGAGCATAAATCAGAAGTAGCAATGCAATGCAGTTGTTTGTTGCAGGGTAGGGAGTCTGTACTGTGCTGGGGTTCATTGTTACAATAGTTTCCTTAAAGCACTCATGCAGAGGGGGTTTTGCCTTCCTTGTCAGTACTTTTGCTGGAGTCTAACAGAACAAATTCTGCTGTAGTCCCAGAAATCTGGTAGAAATTTGTACTTTGGATTTATCAATTGGTGAAARCATTCTCTTCAGGAATACTAATAGCAAAAACCTAGCTGAGGATCAGGTGGGAGGGTGGTAGTAGTAGAAGTAGTAGTAGTAGGCAAGTGATCCTCTGGTTATTTCCATCATTTTTTCAAAGATGACCTCACAAAAAATTCCTTTAAAGCATTAGGATTTGGAAATTTGTACCTGTGTTATTAGAAAGTCTTGTTTTTTCTGCGCTGGAAGATTGAGCARGGAAGTCCAAAATTATAATATTGTAAAAGTGCATGTTTATTTAGTAGATAAGAAGCCTCCAGTTAGGTAATTAAGCATTTCWTCCAAATTTCAGCAGATACTGTTTATTGGTTATGAAGTAATTGTTTTAAACTGAATACTGGTGTTAAATGTCATCTTGCTTTCTGTCCTTCCCCTTAATTTCATCTAAYATAAAAAGGCTCCATTTAATTGTGGGGAGTGGGTGTTTCTGTGTCYACTGCCATTCAAATTATAAAGCACCTCAATGTTTGTTTAGAGAGAGAGAGCTGCACTATTGCTCTTTCAAAAAGAATCCCTTGGAGGGCAGAACCCCAGTGTTTGAATGTTAACCTAATGTTTGACTGTCTGAAGAGCAACCCTACTGCTTGGTGATCAGTGAATCCTTCAGGAAGGTCAGAGATGGGGTGATGCTTGAGGATGGGCTATGACAGAAAGGGAGAAGGACTTCTAATTGAACACCAGGAGAGACAAGGAAGATGTTTCCTCACCTGTGGAGTGTTTCAAAGGGAGGAAGTAGGAAAGAGAGGAAGTTCTGATGTCTGGTGTGTCTGCATGCTGTAGTACTGCAAAAGTGATGGGGAGGGGGAAGCTGCAGTTTACCTCAGTCTGGGCCTCCTGGCTGGYCTCTCATGCCTGTGTTTCAGTGGGGCAGACAGCACAGCCACAGGGCTCTGCTGCTCTTACACCAAAATGCAACACTACCCTGACCAGGAGTTCTGGGCCACCGAAGGGAGGAGCAGCTTGAGGAACTAGTTGTAATCACAGATGAATTTCCAAACTTATTTCAATTATCACCTGGTCTTCACTTCTGAAAATTAGAAACTGTTAAAATATTGAAATCTCATTGAGAGAACTCCTGCAGAGGCTGAGAAAACATTTCCACTTGGCTGAAGCATTATTATCCAGCCCTATTTCCACCTCCTCAACCAGCTCACTATGGTGTCTTAAAGTGGACTCAATTTCTCCATCTTTCACCCTTCTTCAGCACAGCTGAAATGCTACTGGGAATTTCACCCAGAAGTCATCAAAATCCCTGGAAATGTAAGTACTACATCAGACWCAAAGGTTTTATGTGCTTGAATGTAACATTTTAAAGTCTTTTGATGTCATATATAAAAGGTAACTCAGAATAATAATTGCTGTATAATAGTGTCTTTTGTCTCATAAATTTAATTCTCARCGTACTCTATTTAATTTGCTATAATTATATATTGAATGTACTGCTAATAAATATATACTCACTCAACATGTATCTGTTTGATGCATAAATATTTTCAAACATGGGGGAAGCAATAGAAGTCAAGGTTACTATCTCTTTAGCGTTTTTCACTACTAATGCTTTGTTAAATGTCATGTTATGGTAAATTTCTTTTCAGACAACTGACATGTGGATGCTTTGAAATGCTAAATAGTTGTGACAGTGATTAGTACACACCACTCACATTTGTATGTTTCCAGTGCTAAAAATTTGAGGATTTCTCTGAATTAACTGAAGGGGCATTGGCATAGCATGTAGGTGTATCTGTGCCCTTATCTTACTKTCTTGGAAAATTGTGATTGCTATACTCTGAGAACGTTTGGGAGCTTCAGAACATGTGGAAAGTGGATGGCAGGTAGTACTAGCTTGTGGACACACTTCTTTTTGGAAAATTTTGATCTTTGTTTCTTGCTTGGTCATTTTCACTGCCCCTCACAGTTAAGCAGTAACTATTTTCTGCCCAAAGTAAGAATGCTGCTAACCCAAGTCCTACTTAGCTGACTCTGTCTTCTAAGAACCTYTGATTTTGCTGCCACTGTTGCWTGTGATTTCTAAATGCAGCTTSCATTTCTGGGGGYACTATGAAAAGAAAAGAACCCTCCTGTTGTTAACATAYGGATGAGGAGTGGCTGGTAATGGGTCATAATTCTAGACAGCAGCAAGTTCAGCAGGACACAGGCATTTTAACACAGGAAGTCCAGAGTTAGTTTACCATCTGTGCAGTGTTAATTCTGCCTGCTTAGGTCACTGCCACAGTGCCCCAGTAACACTGGTGTTTTGTCTGAGCACTGCYYTCCTCAGGARCCTCTTCTGCCTGCTCTGACGTCAGAATCCATCCCTATGTCCTTGATCTGTAATCCCACTGAGCGTGTGCCAGGGATTATACAACATTTACCACCATGCCAAATCTCACCAGGCTTTGCAGCAGGCCTGCGGGTCTGCCAGTGCATGCCTTTAGATTGTACTACCTGTAGTTAAATATTTAGTTTAAAAATAAATACTAATCTCCTCCAATTTACAGTTCCTTTGTTCTCACATCTGTCACATCACATGTTTAACCTTCAGGAAACCTCACAGCCTATGCTCATGTCTGACCTAGCTGTACACAACTTTCTGAGCTCTGTTTCAAGCTGAGTTCTGAAATGTACCACAAAAGTTTCCAGAACAGTTCTTTCTTTGGATCATAATATGGTTTTATACAATGGAACACTCAAATATTCATTGAATGGCTTTGGAGATGTTATTCACCATGCCACATTCTACAGAAAATTACATGGCATATATGCTTGAGGAACTAATTTATGAAAGTTGTGTCTATATATTACTTCTACACAGGTTCATTTTTWAAAAAAATTATTCTATAATTTAGACCTTTGGATGTGTACACCACAGGTTTACCTACTATGTTAAAAAATCATGTTTCTTWTACTGTTACTGGAAGCCACACATGCCTTTGTTTTGCTTCCACATTGATAGAGAAAACATTGTAAATATAAAAAAATTACCTAAAGATTAAACTCTTGTTTCTGTGAAGCTTATATTGGAAGTTGAAAATATCTAGCTCCACAACAGCCTTTAGTTGTGGAGCTAGATATACATCTATGACATGTATAKTCTTCCTCAGGTACTTCTGATTTGAGATGGGTTTCCATTTTCCTTTTTACCTTTCTCTGTTTTGCAGCYCTCTCTTCATCCTCAGTCATATTACTTTGTTTGAAATAGTTTTGGAACTATTTCAAGTACCTCTGTGGCTGTGGATGTTTAACCCATTCACAGCAGAGCTGCAAAGGCATGTTTGTGCCTCAGCACTGCACATGGCACTGTGACTGTTGCTGTAGCAGCAGAAGATAACATGCTTTCTTGAGTGGCTGTGGAAATTCTCACTCAGTGCCTCATGAATCACTACAGAGTGGTGAATCACTGCAAAGTGGTCCTTAGACAACTGACCTTGAGTTGACTCTCCAAATATTTTCACTTACTGAACCTAATTAAAAGATGCATTAAGGATATTTATATTGCCGTATYTCTACAATGGCAGTCACTATAAGGATGCCATTCTTCTCTGAAAGGGTGATAAGATGTTAATAAATAGCTTGTCTTTCATACTGTGGATAACATCATACTGAGCTTGAAAGTCTTTATAACAATGGATTGTAGTAAATTAATAATTTTCTATAAGTAAAGTTATATATCATAATTGTGTTCAAACATATTGCAAAAACGTGTTCTGTAAGGAATTTATTTAGTGGAACATCAGATTGGAGGAACCCAAGAAAACTAATTTGTCAGTCCTCGTGAGCAGAAGTCCCCTGATTGTAGTGATCTGATGGCCCTAAGAAGTCAGGGTAGTAGATTCTTAGTGCAGAGCAAAAATTAGAGGAGTCACAATTTAACTTGCCAGACATGCARCACAGTAACTGATTACCCTGGCTCTCTGTGTGCCCAGTTACTACAGGTCTGGCACTGCAGTGAGGGACTCTGTACCCACAACAGCCATGATGGTCAGCAGCTTCTCTGAGGAACCATCCTAAAAAAAGTCCCAGTAAAGACCAGGAGTGGTCTAGACCTGCACTCCGTAGAAACATAAAACATTAGATCAGAAGTGTCATGGAGCTCAAATTCTGGTTTTGTCCAAATTATTTTGTATCTCATGGGTATAACAGGGCTTTCTCGTACCATGTGGAGGGGCTTGTGTATTGTGAGGTTAACACCTAGCGCATCTTTGCTCTTCTGGTAGAAAGCTCTGTGGCTGTGACTGTTCCCTTCGTGAGAGTCACCTGCTTCTCCTCCCTGACCTCTGGCTAAATGGAGGAGTGGATTACTCGCAGAGGAATGTAACACTTCCAATTTGCCAAGTAGGTGGTAATTGCTGCGTTCCAAAGAGGTTACCACAGCAACCCCCTCAGAGATACACCTACTTGGTGCACTCTGCTTTCAGAGTTTGTTAAAGTTATAGATCAGGTTTAGTGTGTACTTGGTATACTTTAGCTCAGCTATTTCAACTCCAAGGAAAACCCAAGGAAGTAGGTATCTGTTTTCTCAGGTGACCAGCTTCTCACACTAGTTTRCTTTGCAAGTCCTAATAGAAAGTAATTATTATGATCTCATCCATTTCCTTTTCCTCACCTTCCTATTTTCCATTACACAGCTATAATTATTATTGATTATACCTAATAAGGATTCATTGTGCTTCAAAGATTTAATTCTTGGTCTTTGCCTCTAAAAGGTGGTAATCTTGTGTTTAGGCTTAACGTCATGAGTAATGCAAGAGACAAGTGGACAATCAAATGCAAGGAAAAGAGCAACCACTTCAAAAACACATGATCTTTTCCTCAGTTAACAAGCTAGTTGTCTGTAATTTAGTAAAGTCTAAGTTCAAAGCATTTTCATGAGTAGTATATGGAAGGAAATAGTACTAGTGTGAAGCTAATTTATTTATTTCAGAACAATGAGTTGTCTTGAGGGCAGCAGTATTTATCTGTATAGAACATGTG
Source organism: Alauda arvensis (assembly GCA_902810485.1). Lineage (NCBI taxonomy): Eukaryota > Metazoa > Chordata > Aves > Passeriformes > Alaudidae > Alauda > Alauda arvensis. The sequence continues at coordinate 54,094 of CADDXX010000329.1, forward strand.
TACTTCACTGGTCTTGTAAATTGCTTGGCTTGCTTGCACACSAGGGACTCCCTTTTTCACTGCACAAAAAGGTACCCAATAAGTCATGATTCCCTGTGAACAGGCATTTTTAGATGCCCATCCCTCATCCCTCTGTTTGCAGCTCTTTGTTGTTATGTTCTCTTCAGTTAATTTCTGCATTTTCTCTTATGTTCAGGTCTTTGTGTGCACTTTACATCCAGGGTTAGGTGATACTGAAACAATGGACTTTGTATGTTCCATTCCCATTGTCCTCCAAAACAGATTCTCCTCTTCAAAATACTAGGAGTTGTGTGTATTCTCATGTTATTACTTTATCGAGGAAGTCACATGTCATTGTTAACATTTGTCTGATCTTGAAAAAGGGAGACTAAAGAACCTGATTCTCAAGTACCTGAGGGAAAAAARGGATTTTGTAGCCTAGTTTAAATTRTGYCATCTCTGGCTTGGTCTATAGSAGGGAAAATTTTGGCCTGGTAAATCAAGCCTCTGGATTGAAAGTCTTGCCAGAAGAGATTGAAGGTTTACAAATTGCCTTTGCCAATAGGAARTTGGTACAAGCCACAGCTCACACAGGAAGAACATGTTCTGTCTATGGAAGGGTCAGCGATGTTGTAGGAAATGGATTAGCAATGGAAAAAATATATATATAGGTCAAAAGGCCTCTGTAGACATGTTTTGTTTTCAGCCTCTAGATCCATTGTCTCTTATTCTGCTAACTGTAGTGAGCAGTCTYTGAAACCTAGAGCTACTTGCACTACTAAAGCATGTATTTCATTAGTTTCTCTGARTCTTTGTCTGTTACAAAGTCTATTGCTGTACTTCTATTAATACTATCTATTACCATACAGTGGGAATCACAAACAGAAGCCAGGTGCTTTTGTTTTGATAAAAAATTTGTGGGCATTGTGCGGATTTTGTTGGAAGGCATTATTAAACTCAATCCCAGTCAAACAATTGCAGACTGGTGAGTAGAGAAGTCCCTGAAATTGTAGGTATTCTATATATACTGCACTTCTAATTAAGTATTTCAGATATGATTCCAGGAATGTTTGCTATTTTGAAATAAAAGGGAGACATTGTACCAGCCACTAGGAACTGACTATTTATAGAAAGTGAGTTTTTTCCTTGTAGTATATTTCAAATTCACCATGAAAAAAATGTTATAAATACTGAACAAAAATTRYTRCCTGATTATTCCTTACAGAGTTAAYTGCTGAAGGAATGGRAATTCACCTGCTYCTGYATTTGAAAGGGAAAACTCTGTGCAACCCAGGTGACATGAGAACACATCCTGCAGTGACTTCTCACTGCTATGCAGAGTGAAAGGAAGGGCTTGGGAAACAGTCAGGGAATACCTCTAGAACKATCTAGTCTCTGATTGACTGACAAGTCCTCAGTGCCAAGATGATGTCCCAGTTCTGGCACAGCTGGAGGAGAYCTGTGAATACTTAACAATAAGCATCAGCTCCTTCTACTAAGAAAGGTCACAGTTCAGCTGTTTCTTTGTGGGCTTCTCTTGGGCTTTCAGTAGCCGCTGCAAAGAAACACAAGAGAAATCTTTCACTAAGTGTCTTTCTCTAAATCTTTGTGTTCAGGTCACCAAAGTTAAGGTATTTTAGATGAATGAGTGAAGCAACTTCCAGACTCTAAAATATTTTAAGAGTCATTTGCATTTACACAAAATGTAAAAATAGATTGCCATCAGAAATTTATTTAACTTACACATATAAGAGTCCTTCTTGATATATTTTAGAGTATGACAGCTATCTCTCAATAGAAGAGCATGAACAGCTAGTGAGAGATGCTGACTTGGCATAAATAAGGACCTGGTGGATCCAGCAGAACTGGGCACAGCATAGTTATYGCCAAAGCTAGATGCCAAAGCACTAGAATGACATCTAAAATGTACCTTTAAAAAAAAAGAGGACTAGGATAGGTTTTTTTGGARTTCAGTGTGCTTCAGGAGTAATGTGGATGTACTCCTGGTCTGAACTATAGCATTAACACAGATGCAGACAGACCTTGCTTAGAATCAGGAGGGCTGCCTGGGATGGAGCTGCCCTAATCAGTCATCTACTCTGTGTTCAACTTCTGAATAACCATTTTTGAAAACATGCCAAGTTAGTGTGAGTATATGATTTCTTGCATAGTAATGTTCTGTTGGATAGTCTAGAAGTAGCTCACAAGATGAAGATACAAGGAAATTATTGACCATCAGTAGTAGTAAATTTAGCTGTGCTACARAGTGCTCATGCTTAATGCATGCAAGTACCTCACATCCATGATATGGTATGCATCAGACTTCTCATATGTTATCATTAAAGAATAAGCCTACCATGAGCAGTGTCACTGATCAGYGCCACCTGCCTCTTCTTTTGCCATTCATGTTCTTCCTTAACATTTTCTGAAAGTACATTTTCTCTCATCCTACTACTATCAAGTGCTTTGGGATGAACCTCCTTTGGAACTGCAAAAATAGTTTGGATATAAAGTAGAAGATGGAGTTCTGATGCAATGCCACCTAATCAAGCCCTGAAATAATTATCACAGGACTGATTTCAGTGCAGTAARCTATCTGCAGAAATGATAATAGGTGTTGCTCAAGCCTGGCACACCTAACTTCATGTTTCCCAAGCCATATAAATAAATAGTCTTCTTTACGTATCCACACCTCTCCTGTCACACCATTTCTGCACAAAGAAGGGTCCTTCATCTAGATTAGCAAATAGATTGGAGCAGACACCCTCCTATTTTCATAACACTAAGTATAATTTTGCTATGCTTGCAAGTGGAGAGTGTAATTACCATTTTTCTCTGGTGCTTTAAGTKACATTGTTGTTACTGGTTCCCAAGCCTCATTTTTAGGAACCTGTTTTTATCCAATACCACAAAAAAAAAAACAAAAAAAACCAAAAAAACCAACCTACTTTAAAATTCAGCTCAGAAAATGATGTATTTTCTCTAACATTAAATTCAGCCTTTTATTACTAGATAGTTGTATTAATAAAAACTTTTGTTAGGAAAAATAGTCTATAATAGCTAATTCTGTACTTATTAATTTACCTCTAGTCTTTCCAATACACTGAACATGTTCTACAAATAGTTTTAGCCTTGTAAATGAAAATTACATTAGGCCTTCATATAGCATATGCTATGCTTTTCATTTTAATTCTTTATTAGCACTTCAGTTTTGTGTGATCCACTGGATTTCTGCATGTCAAGAAAACAATGTTTTAAAAAATGAATTTTTTCTCATTCTGCGCTACAAAATAATATCAATGTCATAGCTGATCAAGTAGGAAGTAGATCAGATTACTAAGGTGTGTTACAAACTCCCCAACATTCCATGTCAAGACTAATGTGTCATCTAGAACTTTGGAATGCAGCAAATCATTTGCTTTACAGACTGTTGATGAACTTGGAAATAGTTTTTGGCTTAGAATTATCATCAGTTCAGTGTGAGATTCTGCAGCACAAAGCCAGGGAAGAGCAGATATCCTTAGGGTGCTGCAAGATCTGCTCCAAAAGTTAATTGCAGGGTAAGTCTAATGAAACTGTTGAAAACAGGATGTGATGAAACACGAAGCACTCCTTTGGCTCTTTCACAAAACCCTCCCTCCTGTTTCTATATTCTCTCTCAAAATAAATAGCTGGGTGGCTGGCTTGAAATCAGAGTGCCACTAATGCTGCACTTTCYATTTTATTTTCTGGGTTTCTGTGGYTGTTWAATACTGCAGRGCCATAAATAGATGCAATTTTCAGTGAGCTCCCATATTTTTTTTTCTTTTAATTCTGATTTTGGAGTTTATCTCAGTTATCCACCATGTGTGTTTGTTTAGACAGAAATTCAGGGCCTTACTGGGCCCCTATTCCTGTAGGACAGTGTGGATTAAACCTGCTCCCATATTGCAGTAATAAACTCATGGCTGCACTGTTCCAAACTTCGCCGTAGTGAAGAGTCCACTTTAGTAATCCTGCAGCCTGTGTTGCTCAGCCTTGTATTGCAAAAGTTAAAGAAACAATTTCACAAGGTTTCTGATATACAAGAGGATGGTCAAAAGGGCCTCACTAAAAAAACAGACCCAGAAGTTTGTGTCTTGAAGGTATTTGAACACACTTTCCCTGTTCTAGCAGCAAGTGGAAAACACTGCTCTAATTTATTATTATTTGCATTTTTAGAATACATGGGAAGTTCTAATAAAYTCTTATTTAATGGTTTGAAATGTCTCTCTCAACTGCTTACAGGGATTTCAGTCTCATTTCCAC
>CADDXX010000329.1:58659-87603 GCA_902810485.1 Alauda arvensis
TCATCTGCATTCAGCTGCCACAGCACACTGAGACATGTGTATCCCACTAGCTTGTATTTCCACAATGAGGGAATTGGAATCAAGGTTACCATTAACCAAGAGGCCAGAAAAATTTGTGATGTGTCTMCACTAGTGCCAATATTCATTCATAACAAATTAGGGCCAGCCCACTTCCCTAGGGCTCCAGGTCAGTGTCAGCCTTTGAACTTTGTGTTGAACCCTTCTGACAAAGCAGCCCTCTTCAATTAAATATCACTTAAACTTTTCTGGAATACAAATTATAAATGTATAAAACTTCAGGTACCTTGCAGCTAAGCACCTAGACATTACAATTTGAGGTTTATTATGGATATGAATAATAAGGAGTGGATTTCTCTACTCTGTACTTACTAACACCAAATATTACAACATGAATTATACTGGAAGTTAATTTTTATGCTCTAAAATTATAAACTTCGTGTTGTTGCCCATGAAAAATTTAATATTGAGATAGGAAAAAAGGGCAAATTTAATTCAGAGGCTAACAAGGCCACTGATCATTTTGTTGGTCATCTCTGCCTTGCTCTTGTGACTCTACATGGGGATTTATGTGGGGAGAAAATAGAAAGCTTATGACTTTCAAAGACTTCTAATTGCTCTTACACAAAGCTGACTGGGAAAGAGCTGGATATGAAGGTAATGTCTAGTAGTATTCTCAGTCCTTTAGAGYTACTTTAGGGGTCACTCAAACCTGAAGCTTTGACAATGTTAAGGTGGAAATATGGTTTGCAACTCTTACTTTGGGAACTCAGTCCATTCCAGTCAAATACTTGACTTTGCTGGCTCCTTTTCTCCACTTGTACTTTTCTCATTTCAATGTTTATATGCTTCTGCCTTCTTAACAAGGCACAAGAGTTTGTCCATTTAAGAGCTCTGCARTCTYGGTATGGTAGTTTCTGTAKCTGCATGGTATGSTATATCCTTTCTAATGTCACACAGCTGGAATTAGATGGAAAGATAATCACCTGGGSAGTCTGAGAATGAGCAGCTGAGCTCCATACACATTATTATGTCTTTCTTCACTTATCTAACCAAACAGATTTCAAGAGCAAGATTCAGGGAGAAAATAAGTAAACTGTAACATCCTCCTTCAATGTTTTAAACGCCTTCCCCATTTTCTTTTATTTTTTTAATTCCTAATTTGTATGAAATTTACATACACCTTCTCCCTAACACTTTTTAAAAAGAGTGGTTTACTTCTGCTATTTTTTACATATTGACTGTGTGGTAGTTTGTCCCTATACAATCCTTCTGTGAGCATTTCATTAGAAAAAATAGGCCAAATTTTAATACTCTCGACCTTGCCCATTCCAGTTCATCCGCTCCCAGCTGTACATCTCCTAATGCCTACCTTAGTCATGCCAAGCTCACATTTTTCTCCACTGAGTGTTAGGTCCTGCTGGCAGACACTGCCTTCTCAGTTAAAAGTAGGGCTCATTCTCAGCTATAAATCTCTGTGTTGTTCTAAGCAAGTGTAGACCTGTCCAGACCTGGCAGCAAGATCAGCTCAGACACAGTAGTTACYACATTCCTTTTGCTGAAAGCAAATATTTGAAACTTAGATGCCCTGATGTATTTTTAAGACTAGAGGTTCTAAACACATGCTAGAAAAGTCTCARCTTTAATTGATGATCAGTTTTAGGTGTAGGATAGGTCTTGCCCCAGTTCATCTGTTTTTCAGATATCTGCAGAACGCTGAATCTCCTTGTTTAAAAATTTAGAGTAAATTAACCTGAAAGTTTTCAGAGGTTTAATGCTGTCTCCTRTAGCATATCTTCTATCATTTGTCTTGCAGGAGTCTGAATTGAGCACCTTAGTAGAAATATGTATTGAGATTATTCTTGTTGCAAAGGGTTTACTGAGCACAAAACCAGGTGGAAAACAGTAAGAGAAGKGGAATAGTCTGTTCAGCTATTCCTGCATCTAATTTCTAATCTTAAAATAACAGTTCGTAATTTGTCATTGATTTAAAGTACTGATACTAACAGAGTTAGCATTATTCAGACACCACCAAGCAGAAACATCCACTTTAGATATATTCTACACATTCCTATTTCAACTCATTTATGATTGAGGTTTTGAAATTTGCTATAGTAGATGGTAATTTCTCCTTCCTTTAGTGATTTTGACAAATCAGAACGTGTGTTTCCTAATATGCCGGTTGCAGAATGAATATTTTAACCTGCTACTCRCTGTAGGAACTCTGAACACAAATATATCATAATTTGCCTTCTGTTTTGCTTGTATTGATGTGAATCAACTCATCTGGTGATAGAACTGAAAAGTGCAACTAGTGACAAATCTATTTAATTTACGCTTTTTGGCCCTACTCAGAATTATTCACTTCCCAATGACACAGTGTGATGTTGGGAATGTCCTAATCTTTAGGATATGACACGATGAAATGTGACAGGTAAGAGAGGATCCTTATTTGGCTGTGTTGCTGTGSACAGATTTCAGTACACCATTGCAAAATGGCGTGCTGAAATCCTAAATGCCGTTTATCTGGTTGCTTATCTGCCCTGTGTTTCACCGTGTATGTGAACGTCACAATTGTTCCAAGAGCTCATTTTTTTTTTCTGAAAGGTGATTCTCCTCCACACAGATAATGCTTCCTAGAGAAAATTCAGTTAGATTTTTAAAGCATTCAGCATTAACTGGACCAGTGCTACAGTTTGTAGTGCCACTAAGATTAGAAGTCTTTATTTCTTCTATGCCTGTAATACATACCTGTAATCCCATGAAAGCCATGCTTTACCTTTGAGAGTGTCTTCTGTAGACAATGATACAAGACTAGCTTCCTCTGTCTCTCACATYCTATGTTCTCAATTGTATAATGCTGCTGTTCTTCCTTGGTATTTAGTAACATGTATTTGGTGAAAGGGAATGCTTAATTAAGTTTCTTTTGCAAGYAAAAAGGTGGCTTGTTATTCCCTGTATTCAAGGCATTTGCTGTTGATATCAAGATTTTTCATTGTGTAAATAGCCTGGGGTATTGGCTATTTACAAACGGTATATATAAACAGATATATTTCCTTCAGATGATGTTTTAATTTGAAGGGGGAAACAACACATGGTCATTGATGTTTTACCAACATTAAAACATCACAGAGAATTTAGATGACCAGTATAATCCCTTTTCACAAATGAAATGAGGACTGCTATGGTGGAAGCAGAGGCACTAGTTTCATGTTGTTGCCCAAAAATATGTTACCAATCATTTTGACAGCATGAATTGTTTGAGGTTGGAGGAGATARTCATCACATTTTTCAAGGCCAAAAGCAATTTAGAAGCATATTTGATATCTCATCATCTTCTCAGTTAAAGGAATATAAACCTAAAAAAATCYAAATCCCAGCAAATGTAGATGAGAAGAAGAGAGATGATGGGACACTGGGGAGAGGTGAAGCTTTGGGAATTAGAACTGCTGAGTGTGTGTATTTACCATTAGATACCTACATCCACAGGGGTGTTCCAAGAAGTTTATGTGGGTTTTTTAGAGATCTTAAGCTGCTGTGGTTTTCCACTGACTGTATGACGTAGATATGTTTCACAAATATGTTCAGACTCCACAGATGCATTCCCATCTAAGAGTGTTGTGAATGCCAAATACATTAGTTCAAGTCCCTTTGCTTTCTAGAATATCAGAGGGAAAATCAATAAAGAATCAATATATGTGCTGCTGTCTAYGACTGATCTGTCACATGGTGGGTTGTACTAATCCATTGCAGATTTCAAAGCCCATAAGTATTTTTCTAAATCTTTTGTAGGCTGGTGTTTGTAGTTAGATGCTAACAGTAGAGAAGGGATATTCTATTTTCTAAAGACAATATCTCTTTTCACAGACTTACAGAGCATTAAAAATCTTAATTTCGGGGTCCAGACAGTATGCACAGATACCACAAACAAAGGAAAACACAAATTTCTCACTAAGTGACTCACTTGCTCAGCCAGTCTAGTCTGTGTAATGCAGAATTGTGATATTGTTTCAAAGTGACTCTCCTATAACCTTCCCACCAAACATAATCATGCTATTACTGTTTACTGTGACAGCAGCTTCTTTCCTTCCAAGAAGCTCAGCAAATTTCCCAACCATTAAGCCTCCCAATGAAATAGTTAAATGCCATTAGCTCATTTTCTAGATGAGGCATATAGAAACTAATGACTTGTTAAGAGTCATACAGGAAATTTGGGACAGAGGAAGGAAGAGATGGCAGCTCTTCCAGCTCTCATGCCTGTTTTTTCATTTTCAAAATTATTCCTTTTATCCTCAAATAAAAGGCACTCCTGGTTTTGGAACAGCTCTGTAAGTGAATTAACTGAAAAGCTCAATTATTGAATAAGTAGAAGAAAAGTACCAAGAGCAGCTCTGCTACTTTTCTATTTAAGGACCRTGCTATTATTGGTGTAGGATTGTTTTAAGTAGAAAGACACAAGAATGCAAAAATCTTAGATCTCAGTTTCAAGAAGGTGAGAGAGGAAGGAGGAGGAAGGAGGATGTCAGCGGTTTGATATAGCACCAGAAACCTGGTGAGCAGCATAGAAGAAATGGTTTTAGTTGATTTGCTATCATGCCCTAAAWGTGCTGATTCATCACTGGGTTTTTTGATTTGGAAAGTTACTGTAAAAGTGAAATACTTTAGGATGTGTGTTTAACTTTTTTTAGATTATTCCTGMGAGTTTTTACCACATATACTTAGATATTCCCATCTATAGTGTAACACTGTCTATACAGGACGTATTATGCTATCTGTGTGTGTGTGTGTGTGTGTATCTACACTGTATGGCATGAATTTATGAAATTTTGAGCTGATTTATATTGTACAGGAAAGGATAGTGGAGGGTTTGGAATGCAGGAGAAATGGGAAGGTTTGTGTCCTGATAGAAATATGTATGAATCTTTAAAAATAATTACCACATGCATTTATTGCATGGATATTATCCTGCCCACCTACTTAGGTTTAAATTAGAGGAGTCCCTTAGAAGGWATTTCTGGCAGAGGTGAAAATAAAGTAGAATCCTGTAGAAAATCAAGAGTCTAATCAAAAAGTGAGAAAGCCAGGGATCATGCTCAGCCTGACTCTGACCTGGACTGATGAAGTTTCTTCTTCCAGCCAAGGTTAGGGTGGAAGATGACACTTACGAAATCTTAAAGATGCTGGCCTATGCAGAGAAAGGGGTTGAGTGAACTTTTCAGGGAGTGTCACTGAGTGCTGACAAGGGCTGATGCATACCATGAGTGGCAGCAGACTTTCTATATGACCTTGGCCAAGTCACTTAATCCCTCCGTGACTTGGTTTCCTCATCTGCAGAAGTGGTATAAACAGTAATACTTCCTTGCCCCACAGGGAGCTGYGGGGATTACTTTGTTACTGTTTGCMAGTGTTCAGAGACAARCAGGAAAAATGGAASTGCAACTATTTGTTGCTGGAAATATGTACAATATCAAATGCCTTGTTGTTCATGTCCTGGAAAATACATTATTAACTGGCTATTTCTTGGGAACAGAACATTATTGGAAACCAYGTGAGCCCATCATACCTTCCCTCTTTGCTCTGCTTCCTTTCTGCTTTCCAGTAGTTGTGTACATATAGTTAGGCAAAATTGGACAAACTCTCTTCCCATAAAAAGTGTGCCTCTTTCTAGGATGATAGCTTTTTGGCTTCTGTGAATGATGAACCTGGGACTCCCAAAATCTACAGTCACATTCTCTTACCTAGGAACAACCTGTAAAGATTGACACAAAGGTAATTAATCTTCTTCCTTTAGTTACACATTTCAAGGAGTGACTAGCAAGTGTTTAAAGTTGATTTTGAATTCCAAAGGAATGTCCACTAGTAAAGACCTCTCCCTTGTGGCCTRAGAGACTGAAAGAAACTGTTAGAAACTGCAGCTCTATGTTTATTAATAACAGATCCATGCCTTTTTTGATCATACAGTGGTGCAGTTCTCATGGGCATCTGTTACAGACATRCAATGACGTGTCCCCCAAATTAGCCAAAATTCAGTTAGCCTAAGCAGCCAGAATTTTTCAATGACTGAGCGTACATCAGCAAAGGGAGTTTGTACAGTCCAGTTTTGTAYCCTACAAAACCTATGCTGGTTTTGACCCAGTACTGTTGGATTGGCAGAAGCTCTAAACCTGAACTTACATCCCAGCTGCTCAGTCATGAGTGCACCATACATACACAGATGTGCTCTGCCTTAACCCCACTCTGCAGGAGAATTCTCTAGGCTGTAGGGATTTAGATCAGCCTGTAAACGTATTTCAATAGTACTTGAAGTATTCTGGATTTATAAACACAAATTACAGTCAAAGAGAACTTTTCAGTAATACCAGTAGATGATGCATGTAAGAGAGACCTTTTATCTTCTCCATGACTGGGAAAACAGTGAAYTGTCATTGTTAAAATTAAGGCTCCAATGTGGACTGCATATCTTAGTAGCTGGATCCTCTGCTATGATTTCTTCCATTCACTTAACAGATGTTTAGGTTTACTTAAATCTGAATATAGTGTCTGATAAATCACTAACAAATGGTAGTCACTGTGGCTTATATGGAGTGTTGCATATGTTTGCAGCCACACCCATGCACTCACCTTAAAAGCACATAGGGACAATACCACTTGTTAGCTTGCACAATGCCTGAGATAAGGTGATGCAATGCTCATATGTCATTGTTCTTGTATGTGCTGYTCATGTCAGGTGTCTCTCCTGAGCAGCGCGTAAGTGCATTGCACCCACCAGCTCTGCACAGTCTTGTTCAYCCTCATCTCCACTGGGAAACAAAAGCTTTGGTCAAAGTAATCCATTTGATCACTCCCTTTCTACTCTTGTGTCAAGCCAAACCTTTTTTTTGCTCACTAATCCTCGTGTTAGGCTCCCAGTGACATCATCTATCTAGGACTTTCAGGAGTGTGAACCATTCTGTTATTTAYAGAGTTATTTATTTATTACACTGATGTTGGAAGGGTTTAAATCAGACCAGAGAAGTGCTTACATGAGCAAAGACAAGACATTAAAGACAACAAGAAGTTGAAATTTTTTAATATGTAGGAAAGGATAATTTTAATATCTTTTTTTTCCTAGAAAAATGTCATTTGTTGAATTGTCAGTTACATGTATATCAGGGAGATATTTACATATTTCCTTAGGAGTGCAGAATATAGTATGTAAATTTTAGTTGRTTTTTTCAATGTCTTTTTTTAATGTAATAGTATTTTTCTGAAGAATAACACTATATTTATAGCTAGAAAAATATGTAATATTATTGTACAATATATTGGTATATTTTTTAAAAGGAAATCTATTTATTGAGCACAGGAAGCAAAATATGCCTTTATAAATAAAAATGTGGCAATACTTTAAGTCCTTGGAAACAAGATGTAAATATTGAYGTGCTAGTATAAGGCAGAAGACATGCTGGTTCTGAAAGAAGACTAAATRAATCTGTCTTTTCATTTAATCGTTATGATACAATTCACATAGCTGTTAAGAATCCTTACCACTAAATTTAGACTAGGATGTTTTTGAAAATAGCTTCAGYTGAGTACTCTGAAGTTATACAGAAAGTATGCAATGATAACATCCTCTTATCACACTAATACTGTACACTGAGAAAGCTGCTTTCATTTGGAGATGAAATGTGGGGTATTACAGAAATTTCTCAAATAGTCAAAATAGATTTCAGGAGAACAAATTTTATTTCTGTCATTTGTAGGGATTATTCTTGACCTTCCCTGTTTAAGCAAGGAAGAAACAAAGAAAAGGACTGGGAGAGCTTGGGAAGGCACCTGACACTTMAGAGGAGTCAAGGATGTCTTTTACTGTTCCATAGAGTCAGTTTGGACAACTTAACAAAAGACATAGATTGTTATAAACTCAGCTCTGCATATCTTTAAGAGCATTTTTATGTGCATTTTCTATGAAATCATTTTGGAGTGGCTGCTGTTACAGAATTCATTGTGTCCAGCACATGTGAGTGTCTGAGCAAAGAGTTTGCCGATTATCCTGCACAGGCCAAGACTCAAGGACATATCTATCACCTATGGGAAACATCAAAGCAGTTTGATAATGATACCAGTCCCTGATTAAAATAGCACCACCTATTTAACATTAGCTGAAGGTTTTTTAGACTTTCTAACATTTCCAGTTGCAACACAAACTGCCAGATTAAAAATAATCTTTGGATCAGATGTTGCAGYGAGCAAGCAGAAAGCTGTTGAGGGTCATGAAGGTGGCTGGAGGTCCTGATGTCAATGAGAGGAAAAGAAGTGGGCTGCTTACTCTGATTTCTTTTAAGCAGCTTTTAGGAGAAACAAAGTAGTATTGGAAACTCTGCTGGGGTTTGCAGTCCTTTATTCAAGAAGACAGYCTTGCTTATGTGAGTAGCTGGCTTCCCTGTGTCCATCATGAGCCTTAAAATTTTCACCCATTGCCCAGTAGACACTCCCTTCTTTTCAGTGTTCTGAACTCTGGCCTCTCTGCCATGTTCCCTGGCTTCTTCCTAAAATTATTTGGCCCACTGTCACTGGAACAAATCTAATGTGATTATTTCAAAGAAAGACCAGCTAACGCCATGTGGGCTACATACAATCAGAGATCTAAAAAAAAGGCTAATATTCCCACGGTAATTTGCATTGAAGGCATTCCAAGCACCAGGGAATTCCATGTGTACACAGTGTATGTTGTTCTGCACAGGAGTTTCAGTACATAGCAAACTTTGTAATCATGGTTTCACTGGAGTTGGGAGTTTACCATTTGTTCCATTGGTATTTAAATTACAATCTCTAAACTGTTCTCTCTAGTGTAGAGACCTGAAAAAGACTTTCTTTTTTTAAACTGGCATTCTGGAATACAGGTAAGTGAATACTGAATCAGTCTCCTATGTTTGATCCAGTGGGAATACTGTTCCTTTGAAACAAACCGCAAGCAGAGTGTTGTGTAAGAGGGACGCAGGTTTACAGCTCTCACACTGTAAACTAATGGTCTGAGTCTTTACCAGCTTATTCACACTAGTATTTTATTAGTGCTGCAGCCAACAAAAGCATATTGCTTGTGTTATCTATGCTTCTTTATAACCATATTACCGAGATTACAGCAATTCATTGCCTGACATTTATCTATCTGACTGTCAAATCAAATATTCATGGAGTGCTCACTGCTGCTCAAAGTAGCCTGGAGAAATAGTTCTGATCCCTCTGGTTACCTCTCAGTATSTCCTAGCTGGTTGTGAGGGAGGTCTTGCATTATGCRTTTGCAAGATCCCATCTCTTTGGTTATGTGTTTCTGGTGTGAGCACTTGTCATTCCTTTACTGTGTAATTTATTTGATGGTGTTACTGGTATGCTATTGCATTTGTGGTATGCAGCATGATTTTGCATWGCTCTTTATAACATTGGTATTAATGGTAAGTTTGGTGGTATAGTAAGAGAAGAAAGATTATGATCTCTACCCCAATGGATAGCAGCAGGTAGGAAATAATGTATTTCATAATGGAACAGTGTAAATAAAATGCTACTCATTAATTAAAGGTAATTAACTGAAAGAGAATACAGTTAGTTAAATGCACTGAGTCTTAAAAATAGCTAATGTTCTTAAAATGCTGTGAGCATTTTGAATTTAAATACATTTTTAAATGCATGAACATCAAGGAATTGAAGAAGGTTCTTGTGAACAGTYTTTGGTTAAAGGATTTCCATTAACCAAAGACTCATAGATTAAGCATTAACCATGGACTCATAGATTCGTAGAATTCCCTGGTTAAATAGGAATGTCTGTCATACTGTTAAGGTCCTTGAAAGTGTCCAGAGGTGGGCAACAAAGCTGGTGAAAGGGCTGAAAGGAATGTCCTTTGAGGAGCACCAAAGGATTTTGGACTTGTCTMGTATGGAGAAAAGGCAGCTGAAGGGTGACCTCATTGACCTCCACAACATCCTGAGAAGGGGAAGGGGAGAGGGAGGTGCTGGTGTCTTCTCACTGGTGTCCAGTATAGGACATGTGGGAATGGTTCAAAGCTGTGCTGGGAGAAGTTCAGAGTGGACATTAAGAAGCATTTCTTTACTGAGAGATTGGTTATGCACTGTATTAGGTTTCCTAGCGAGGTGGTCAAAGCCCCAGGTCTGTCAGTGTTTTAGAGGCATTTGGACAAGAACTAGACAAATAATTTTAGATCACATCCAACTGAAAATATTCTATTCTATTTCACATATCATTCAGCTTTTGAACTTCTCCTAATCTCCAGTAGAGACTTTGTGAAAATGCTCCTGAAGAGTAAAAAAAAAAAAAAGTTTGTTTTCAGTGCAAGCCAGTTGCAAGAACTTCAGATTCTTCCCACAAGGTGCATGAGAAGAAACAGCCTCATTTTTGCTGTTTTTGCTCTGAGAAAATTCTTGGAAGTATGACAATCATTAGAATTTTCCAAGTATTTTCCAGCTGTAAAAAAGGAGTAGAAAAGTGAAAAAACAGCAGCAGAACAGATTTGTTCTGCTGTTATCTCTGTGGTAACAGATTAATAATTGAATATTTTATTGGAAWTGTTTATGAAATATTAGTAAGGGGKTTTTGTATAGCATAATTCTTTTGATTTTAGTCAACATACTGGTTTAGGCTACCAGCCTTCAGAAGCCCTGCCTGTGCCAGATGCCTCAATAAAGGTCAGAGGGCGTGACTCACCTGTGAGGAGGGTGTTGTCACCRCCAGCTCTGGGCAGGACAGTCCCACCTGTGCTGTCCCAATTTCCAGGGCAGATGCACAGCTGGCCCGGATTGGCCGCGCTGGCTCCCGCCTTGGCACGGATTGGCCGAGCCTTCCTCCTCCTCTGTCTCATCTTGCTGGGCACTGGCACTGCCCGGCTGCAGCTCCTCCACACTGACCACAGAGGGACCGGAGGATGCCCACGCACCGGCACTTGGTCGATAAGGTGTGTTGGTGGGGATGTGGTGGACGGGGTGCACACTAACTGACTAACTGCTGATGCTTGTTCTCAAAGGCTAGAGAATAAGTCTGTGGCTCATCAGGAGGGTCTAGGAGAAGGAGAAAAATATTCATMAAGGATGGGAATAGAAAGGGGTATACAGGAATTAGTCTTAAACTGTTGGCAGGATGGATTTATAARGACTGTGTTTTTCAAGTCATGGAAGTGTATTTTTCATATTAATTAAATGCTCTATATTTAAAAGCTTTTAAAACAACTTTTGTCTCTATTTAGAAGTTTGCCSAAGGCTTTGGAGGAGCAAACCACCAAAGTGTCTTCCTGAATCCARTAGACTTTGAACACAGTCGCTAACCAGCACTCAGGGATTTAATTGTTGGCCTGAAGTTGTATTAGACTAAATATGGAAGAGAATTCCTAAGATAGCAGCTCAGGTGTTGGAAAAGTGAGAGACATGTAGGCTCATAGGGYGAAAGATTTGAATCTGTGATAAAAAAAAAAACCCAAACATTTTTCCATCAGATTAAGGAACTGARGATATAGGTAATTTTTCATAATTATATCAAACTAAAAGTTTGCAAATAACATTTATTTGCCAGAATTACCTATGCTTCAATTTTATAAATATTTAGGTTTTGTTTCTTTACATTTTTCATGGAACAAATGTAAAATATGTGATGCAAGATAACATGATTGCATTGAGTAAATATTGGAACTCAGAGCCCATGGAAGTTTTCTGGCTCAAGTCTGGACTTGGAATTTTTTAAGATGCTAATATCTTTCTTTCTCATCTAAAAGCTAGTTCCAAAAGATGACACCATGAAACTCTTAGAATACCTCTTGAAGTATTAAATCAGAGAGCTGATGCAAAGAGAAAGCATSTCAGCTGTGTTTCAACATGTTGTACTTGTATTTCTGGCTCTTTTCTAGCAAGAAAAGGAGGAAAGATTCCAGACTGGCTTTCTTTCATGGCAGAGTGCAGTTCCAGACAATTTTCCAGTCCTGGYTAAACTAGGACTTTGGGCTTTGAAATGGAACATTTAATTAGAAACAGAAAWTTTTTCCACCTCTCCATGAGTCAGGCAGAGATTTCAACAACACAAGACTGGTTCCTATTAAATCACTGTTTACCGCATCTGTTGATATAATAGCACCCACATGCTGCATTTAAAACATAATTAGAGGTGGGCCACGTCAAAATCGTCACAAGAGATTGGATAACCGCACCCAACATGCTGATACCAAAACATGATGCTTACCAGGATCCCATTAGGCACTTTGATGAGGCTTTAGAGAGGTGCAGTCTTCATCTGCTTTAGAGACAAAATAACTTGCATCTAACACTTTCCTGGTTGCTGCTCTGAGGAGTTGTGACACCATMCAAACCTTCATCATCCTACTTGAAAATCTTCCAACATTTCACACTCACCTGTTTTATTATTTGTTGACTCAGTGGTTTTTTAAAAACTCTGAACTGTTGCAGTTCAGAGTTAAGTACATGAATGTTCGGAGTTGTGTGTTTTTCCCCTGCTTCCAGATGCTTGTGTTACTTATTTCATTAGCACATATGAAACCAAATGATCTTACACAGTCATGAATGAATTAAGATACAAGGTAGATGGTACAAATTGAACWCAACTCTCACATTGTGTTTGAAATGCTTTAAAAAATCTCAAGTAAATATCTTTCTGTTACCTTCTTTCTGTTACTCTCTRTTGTGTCACATGAGGCAATCCTGTAGCAGACAGCATGTAAAGTAGCATTATTAAATACTTTTGGAGATTTAACAGTTGTATCAGCAATTTTGKAGCTGGAAGAGTGAGTTGTTCCTAAGATGTAATGGCCGTTTAAATTATGCAGTGCCATAGTTGAATGTTTARACTTTGAACATGGGCTGGAAAATCTGGTATTAAACACCTGAAAATACTATTGGGAAATGTTTCCTTTCTTTCTTGGAAACAATTTACCATCATTGTCAACATTGCAAGTGAACTATAAGGAAAATACRTTTTTTCTTCATGGAGAGTCCTGGAAGATTGGACTTCAGTCTTGTTTCTAAGTTACCTTCTGTGAATTTATGTACTGGTTGTAGTTTATTCTTTACTAATAGGAAGCATGCATTAGTACTTTATTATTTTTAAACTGTTTAGAAGTTCCAGAAGACTTTGTTAGAAATATTTTGTTAARTCCTTCAGGAAACAAATACTTTGAAAGTCTTTAAGAGTACTCCAGGGCATTTAACTAGATTTCTTGACTGTGCCTTGGAAGTGAGAGTAGGGAAAGCAGACAAAGGAGAGCATGCTAATCACAGTTATATCTAAAATTTGAGAGAGCAAGGATTCCCTCTGAGTTCTTGCATAGCCAAGGAGCTGAGTTAAATCTGCCAGTGCAACAATGAGGAACTTTGTTTTAAGGACTTTTCTAGTTCAAAGGTGTAATGCAGCAGGCATGGCTGTTAATGGATTGCTGACATGTAACCTGAAAATTCGAACTGCCATTAATAATTCGGTATTTTTTAATTATAATATTTGTGTCTCTTATTGCACTTTTCTGCTTGTCTATTTAGACAATTCTGCTTGTGTATTTTTTTCTTCAAAATACATGAATACAAAGGAAGAGCTTTCTAGGCTTGCTTTGTTTCCTGTGCTGGAGAAAAGCATATATTTGCCAAATATGGCAACTACTTAAAAGAAGTGACTGTGTTGTCTTTTTGTTCCACAGATGAGGAGACACTCCTTTGTTTTTTTGTTCTGTGGGATATTTTTGCCTGGAATCCTTGGTTTCCCACAGACAAATACCTCAATTGATTGTGATTCTCTGTTACCAAACTATGAAGCTGAACCACAGACATCTGCACCACCATATATYATTGCTGTATCTTTTGATAACTTTGAGCCAGGAAATGAAGTCCAAGGTAAACAATTGGAATGACATAAAATCTTTTTCTGTGTCTTCYAGAATTACCCATCTTCATTAAAATCTTCCCATTCCCCTCTCATTCTAGATAATTTTTTTTTACTTCAATCTTGTTCATGTATACCTGAGATATTTTTAATCTTTATGTTTTATATTTGTATGTACATATTTGTATAACTGAAAATGCATTCTTCCTTTCTTTTTTCTTTAATAAATATATCTTAACTTTATGATGTAATTTTTGTGACACAATTAAAATTAAGGGGGACAGCTGGCCAAACTGGACTAATAATTAGTTGCTCTTTAACTTTGTATTTGAGTATTTGCTGTTGAATCAGGMCTCTGCAATACAAAGGGATCCTACTCATTAGTTCTTCACATGCTGTCATCCTACAGGAAAATAAAAATTCAGGACGCTGTAAGAGACAACTTAAGAGTGACACATTTTGAGTCACCCTTCTAAGAGCTACATCCCAGATTTTATCACACTGAAGGAGGTGGAGCTATTGTGCCTTAAACCACCTTGTTATCWTCCTAATCCCAAATTGCTCTCTGGATGGAACACCTTAACAGCTTTGTTTCTCCACACTATGATGCCATCTCATGGTGCTGTCACGCTTCAAGTAACTTGTGAATGCTTCTTTCTCTAGCCATTCGTGCTAAAGAAGCATGGTAGTGGAAGAGAGTTGGGATCTGTCCTATGTCTATTGGATCTCAGTAGCTGAAAAAAAGCATTGTTCACAAGTAGTTATTCTCYAGCTGAGATTCTGTTTTACCTTGACCTAGTAGCATGGATGTACTTCCATGGAGAATGATGTATAGGGAAAAGAATGGAGAAGCCTTAGAGTCTTGTTACTGCTGCCCTTCTTGGAAAAACTTGTGAAGAGCTCCTTCMAGGATGGAAGGGCTCTGTAATCTAAATATTTAAAACATTATTAACAGAAATATGATGGATGGATTTAAGTATAYACAGACTSTTCAKCAAGTTAAATGAGCTTTATCAYGAMAAAAGTATTGAATTCCAGATGCTASTAACCTTGCCTTGTTTGTCCCTTTTTTCCCCTAACCATGGCTTTTTTTAGCTGTACTTTTTTTGTGCTCCTAACTGTAAGCACCCAATATGTGGTCTCAGGGAGCCTCACTGGGTCCCCTTCCATTGAGTCTGCTGCAGTTTCACATGCCACATGCCACTCCTGCAGGTCATCTTAGCTGCATCTAGCCCTGCATTCTAGGGCTCCATGCCATTGCTTCTGGGAGACCTGGGGAAAAGTAGTGAATTAGGACTGAAAGGTGATGACAAATTGGAAGGCTAATTATACAGATGTTTGGAAATACTAAATTATCAAGGTATGATTGGTCTTTGCCTTGATTTTTGTGTCATSTGCCCTTGTTTTTAATGGTGACAGATAGCTCTGTTCATAAAACATTCTAATTTTGTTTGCCAAAGTCCCTAATAATGGAATTAGCAGAGAAAAGTTATAATAGATCATAGCAAATTTGGTTATGCCTTTTGAATCAAATTTCAATTTTGATACACACAAGGTAGGAGACTGTTCTCTACCATATTTTTCTGAGCTCCTTCAGTAACAAAATTGATTAGCTCATATAATTATTAGCATTTCTTATTTAATGTAGCACATAGAAGGCAAACTGTAGTTTCTGTTTTCCAGTTGAAATACATAAAAAAATGTTTCTGCATTTCAGCCTTATGCAAAAGCTAAACTTTCCTTTTAAAACAGAGGTAGAAAGAAATGCAATTCTCTTTCTCCTGTAGCAGTTTTGACTTTGTAGGCCTAATTAGACAAAAAATAAATAACGTTTTGGTCAGCAGGGCCACTGCTCATTTGGTAGAGCAGAATTCCTTTTGAAATTGTCGATAAATCATAAATTTCATGTTACTTTACAGAGAAGTGCCTTTCCAAATTTTTTCCTTTGCCTTTGTTGTCATTCTCCTGACAATTAAGAAAAGTGTTTTAAATGTTTTTTTTTAGAATTAGTGCTTTAAGTAATTTCTGCACTGTGCATAATTCTGCACAATGCAATCTTGTGCCTTGGAGTGAAGCAAATTACATGGTAAACCTTTAGGTAGTTTTAGTGCTATATGAAATTAATATTTCTCAAAATGCCTCTTTTCACAGTAACTCTAGAAGCACTTGGAGATGCTGGGTTTCAAGGATTTAATCTGCAAGCTCGAGAAGTAGATGGAGATGTTCCTGTTGGGACTTTTAAAATTACAGATCCCAACACTAAAGGCGTGGAATGTCATAACATGACGGTATGTGTGCAGTCTTTGGAATACCTACTGAGGTTTCTTTTAAATAATAGAAGTAGGGATCATTCTTTATACAGCAAAGCTATTTCATCAGTAGAGCTGAAAGGTGAGGTTTTCTCAAGAACTCCATCTATCCTTTATATGTGGTGTGAACCTAATGTAGAAATTCCCTGGTTCTTTGTAAGAGGACATCAGTGTTAACTATTGTAGTAGAGACAGCTTCTGTAATAATAAACATAAAAGTCACTCTTGCATCTTATATAAACAYGTGTATTTCTTTTTAATTGCAGAATTCAGCACTAAGTCATGCCAATTCAGATGTGAAGCAGAAGATTACAACAACATGGATTGCTCCACATGATGTTAGAGATCTTCAATTTATGTAAATAGTTGTTTTTCTTTTTTTTTTTTGCCTTGAAATTTTATTTCTATGTTGAGATAGACCTGTGTTGCTGTTTCAGATATTCTTGTCCAACATCCTTTTTTCATAGTTTGTCACAGCTTCACAGTATATTCATTAAATAAATCATTTCCATTTCAAGATATAATTGTAAAAGTTAATGTCCTATGATCTTAATATACGTAAATAATTCCTTCAAGCATAATGTTACTAATGGATCTTTGAGTACCCATTTTTTTACACTTCGAATTATTTTAGTACAACAGCAACAAAATATGAATGTAGCTCCTTCCCTGAAAAAAATAAATTCAGACTCTATTCAGTCATACCTTTCTTGATTTTGAACAGTGGTAGAATAGTAATTTGTTGTAAATTCTTCTAATATAAATTTTAAAATAAGTGTATGACCTATGAACTAACATCTGAAAACAGAAGATGTATTTAGCCTACTTTTAATGCTACATTTATTGCARATGTGAAGCTTGTAAAAACACCACCTACTCTAACAAATGCATGCTTGAAGTATATTGGAAAATACCTAAATATTTGATAGCTTGTATTGTTGGAACTGCATATTTATGTTAGGGCCATCTTTGCYTTGCTTCATTAAATCTTGAGGAATACCAAGA
The DNA here is from genome assembly GCA_902810485.1 of Alauda arvensis. Classification (NCBI taxonomy): domain Eukaryota; kingdom Metazoa; phylum Chordata; class Aves; order Passeriformes; family Alaudidae; genus Alauda; species Alauda arvensis. The sequence continues at coordinate 75,850 of CADDXX010000329.1, forward strand.
ACAGGCAAAAGAATCCAAAACCTCAATTGCTTCCACTCATTGCCATGAGAATCAGTTCACCATCATARATACAGATTGTCAGAGCATGTGGGACAATTCTTATGGACATTTGAGCCAATKCTCCTCACTGGAGTCAGTGCTCAGTGGCTATTCCTCTCCTGCTTGTTCTCAGCATCTGGTTTAGTTACCTTCAAAATTATGCTGGATGATAGTACAAGTCACTATAACGAAAAGTATTCTGTGAAACTTGTGCTATATACACTTAAAACCAGAACAGAGGGGATATTCTTGGCTGGGGACAAAGGGGAATGAGAGTTTATTMGTATTTTATATTGAAATAATTTGAYAKAATAKAAATTATTTTGTTTTCTTTCTAGTGCAACTGTTGTTCAAAATCTGGAGAATTTTTGGGTTGGAATCCAAAGCAAAACTCTCACACCTATGCATTCTGGGTCAGTTAATGCAACTGGAAAAAGTAAAAGGAAGGTATGTTTTAGTGTATTTGAATGATAGAAACTAATACAGTAATTRAAGTATCTCTGGCTTGATACAAGACATACATGTTATCATCCATTCATTAATTAAGATGGCCAAAATCATTAGATGTTTTCTATAATTTTAATTTAACTGCCTAATCATCTTATTAAAATGATGAAAAAGTAAATATTATTTTTCTCCCACAGAAATGAGGAAAGTAATAATCTAGTTATCAAAACAACCCATGTCTTAAAACAAAAATGAAAATAAATTGGTTAAAAGGAGAATTGTACTGTACTTCTGATGTACAGTGCTGTTCCTAACTGCTGCCCCAGCCCCTGGGAACTGTAACTGTAGCATATTCTTGAAAGGAGTCAGTAAAGTTTTTTGCCAAGAATTACGCTTATATGAAACATAATAAACATAAGCAGCTCAAGTAAGGAAAGTGTCCTCAAATCGATAATATTAGACTGCAGCAGCACTGATTTATGTGAACTTGTGTGTAACCAAGAGTGAACACCTGTCTTAAGTCTCAATTCACCAAGTGTATTTTCTGTTTCCTATAATAAGCTGCCTTTTTTTTTTGTGCTGTAAATAACTTTTAAATTCTTCCTTTTTTTTTTTTTCCCTGCAGATTTTGATAGAATTAGAATGTAACAAGGTAAGAGCAATTTTTCTTCAATTTCCCAAGTTTCAGTTACCTCAGTTTYAGAATTCTTCTCCTACTGGTCCAGTTGTTTCATGCTTGTAAYGTGAAGATTCTATTGTACCATTTCTCTTGTACCAAATTACTTTCCTAGCAAGATGTCATCTATGCTTTCATTTTTGCATTCAGTTTTGAATGTATTTTTATTTTGAATTAGTTAACATCAGTTTGCAGATGAGATTGATAAAATGTGTAATATATTATCAGCAATGAAACACTTGATTTCTTCACTCAGACCATCAATGTGAATGCTGTTGATTTCCTGGYTAAAGTAATTTGATATTTTTACACCAATCAATAAGCAGTAACTGGAACCTGTATTCTCTTGCAGCGTGGAGGCACTTACACAACAGGCCGATGCATCATGGTAAATATTCTTTCTCCAAAGAGATTGACATGCTGCTGACTGCCCAAGATCTCAAGGCCTAGTCAGAAATTGCTTCTAGAAATGTCTTCATCCCCCTTGTCACTCAATTTAATTTTSTTTTTGTTAGTTTATCTTTGTTGATTAAAAATTCCTAACTGTCTAAAGCCTTGTCACCTTTGTTAGCCTTGCTTCCATTTCCTTCTGCAGATTCTCTCTGCTAATTTGAAGTAGCTCTGCAGTAGAAGCTTTCTTTTTTTCTCTTTTCACTCTTTATTCTTAGTGTTTTCTTGCTGTTCAAGATCACTTATTTCAAAAGYTCTGAAACCTTGCCTTTTGAAAATCATGATCTAGCTATAAAATACAGCTATTTGATTTTTTTTCCTTTGAAAACTATCACTGGCAGCTCAGTGAAGAAGCTTCTTTTCCTTCTTTGCTTTTTTACAGCAAATATGCTAATGATTACATRGTCATATCAGTAAAAAGCTTTCATCTACTTTTTAATGATTGTGATTTCCTCCTCAATGATGAATATCAAATGTATGAGATCAGATAACAAAAGATGCAAGCAGCAGAATTATGTTATTTATAACATCTGGATTGGCACAGGTTTGATTATTTGTCTTGAAAGATCTCTGAAATAATTTTAAAAGTATCAGTTGGTGGAATGAAGTCATAGAAAGCTACTTTTTGGGTTCTTCCTTTTCCCACCAAGCAGAACTTTCTTTCCTGAAAATCACTTACACAAAAATAATTTTTCAGCAAGATAATAAATACCAGTCTGGTTTCTTTTCAGGTTGGACCTCCCAGTTCCTCTCAAAGCAGCTATTCAGGCAGTCAGGTATGAGTTCTACATTCCAGCATTTGTATGGTTTTCTTCAGAAACACTGAATGACTAAAATTCTGTGACTACAGAGTGGTGAGGTGATTTAATACTGTACTGATGTATCTTCTCTGCTAGTTAACCCAGAATGGCAGAGGTCATCCAGCAAACAGTACCCTTGTACATGGGCTAARTTCAACCACCTCTGTTGAACTCAGTATCTTGCTCCAGTTTAACATCTGTATTGCTTTTAACCCCAGACTATATCTGCAGTTGAAAATTTGGGGATATCACTGTCTAGTTAGCATTCTAAAAATTCTAGGGTATGCATGTCTGTATTGTCACCACTTTTGCTTCATTAATCACARCAATGTATACTTGGTTTTTAGTTGATTAGCTCCACTACCATTAATGCACCTATTTTCTCTTTAACTCCTAGAAACTTTCTGGCATGTCTCCACTTTCTTGAACTGATCTTATCAAGGACATATYTCTTATCACTTACTAGTGGTTATATTTATTAGTGAATTATTGGGTGATATTCCATTTCTTCAATCTTTACTTCTTGTAATGAATTACCAGAAACAGAGAAACACAAATTATTTTGGTGTATATACTAAAACCTGGTTTTCTTCCCTGTATTTTTTAACACATAATACATATTCTTTTCTAAGGGTTGAGTTTCTCGTCTTGTCATATAACTACCCAAAGTTACTGATTTTTTAATGAAATATGAGCCATTCAGTAAAATTTTGAAATATTTCATGACCAGTGACAAAGCTTATGAAAGTTATTTGAAATACACATGATGACTTACGTCTCACACTAAATTAGAATTATTACAGGCAGTGCCAGTGAACTGGTAACCTCTTTACTTGCTTATCCCTTGCTTACACACATTGTCAGCTGCACAGTTCTTCATGCCATGAACAGTATGGCATTGAGTTATTTCTGTGTTGCTCATTTGAGTTTTTTATATGGAAACAACTGACTTCTGTTTTTATTTCAGGGTGGAGTAGTCTACACAATAAGCAAGAGTGGATGTGGCCCTGTAAGCATTGTTTTTGCGTTTTCCTTTTTGTCCCCAGCATAACTATAATCATAGTAACTCCTAGCTTTCAATGACAWTATTTAATGAATGTTCATGTGGGAGTTTCTTTTACAAATAGAAAATACTGATGGGAAATAACTGATGTCTTTTTTTGTCTTAGGGAGGTGCTGCTGGTGCATATAGCCAACAAGCCTGCAGAGATGTAAGCTGGTTATAGATTTTTTACTGATTTTCTCTTACTATGCTTCTTAACCCATCTCCKTACTGAAAATTGCATTGGATTCTCTTCTGCAGAGCTATTGAAGTCTTCCTAAATATATTCAGGAAAATAGTGTTAGCTTGAGGTATTATTCTGAGATTAAAACCCAAAATTAAAAGGTTTTACACTGCCAGTCCCTCAAAGCCTAATCATTTATGTTTTAAGGTGTATATGTACACATAGGTGATCCATAATATCACCTACTAGAAACTCYTACTTTGTTTCCCTACTAAAATGTCATCATTCTTACTGTGTAATGCTTTTTMTCAGGCAAAATTATTGTCTTTGGATATTGCATGTTGAGGAATTTTTTTACAATCTTTGCATATTAATTCTTTAATTAGTAGAGAAATTTCAATTGTCCATCTCATTTATTTCATTGTAAAATAAAAATTAATAATTAGCAAATTATTGTATGTAGAAATAAATAAATACCTGATTTATATTTTTTATTTCAGACTGCATCCTTTTCTRGCAGTGGTCTTACTTATGGCCAGGTAACTGTGTTTTCCAACATGTTTTTACCTTCCTAAGGTATTCAAAAGATAAGCAATTATGTCCAAATTTACCAAACAATAATTAAATTTGTGGAAGGAGATAAAGGCAAACTCTCTTTAAATGATTTAGTAATGTTCATATCTGGAAATAACTTCTTCAGATGAATTACATATTTGGTGTATGTTGCTATATCCTTACTTCTGTTTTCCACCAAATATCAATTATATTTATTCTATAAATGGACACAAGTTACTTTTATTAGGCTTTTCCAGAAGTCAGTGTTTTCTTTGATGGTTACTAAGAATTAAAAGTATTTTATGTTTGATTTAAATAATTTGTCTTGTTTTGACATATATATCCCAGTTTTTCCAGATTCTATTGCAATGGTAGTTTTTTTAAATTGAGCAGATGGGTTCTGGAATTTGGGTTGGTTTTTTGGGTGAAGGTAGAAGAGCTTAATTTTTTTTCCTCTACCAGTAGATTAGTTTTCTTACAAAATTCCAGTTTGATGAAATTTGCAGCTTTTATACATGTAGTACTCCGTAAAATTAGCAAAATAATTGGGCTCTTTAAAAAATTTAAACCAGTTGATTTATTGCAGTTGTTCATTTATTAACTGCCAATACATTCATATTTTTCTTCAGACTCTTACTTTGTTTGKCACTTCAGGGGAATCATGATAGCTATAATATTCTTGTGGAGAATAGTGCTGTAGTTAATTTGCATACATTTACCTAAGCAACAAATGAATTCTGTATTCTTTACAGTCTGTTCCTTCAAGCAGTTCCGATTCCAGTAAGAAGGTAAGCACTCCTTTTCAAAGGGAAAAGAATTCTTACAGTTAAAATTTAGCATGACTCATTTCAGTCAAGATTCTTCAAGGTTTTAACACAGATTGAATCATATTATTTGATTTGGTTTGGTTTTTAGAGGTGGAGACAGCTTCTAATGAGAAAACATTAACATAGAATATACAATTWTTGCATTTGGCTTAAGTTTTTTTGTATGAACCCAATATCAACTCTTTTTTTAGCATAATGATGAATAAAGACAAAATAAATGGATGTTCTATTTTGGGGTAGAAAGTTTGAATGAAAGCAAAATAAATTTATGTTCTAGTTAGGGGTGGAAAGTTGAGGATCAAAAAGGGGACACAGTACAGGCCAGTAGATATGGTACAAGACATGAAATCTTGCTTCTGCCTCTACAGCTGAATCATTATGTAGTTTGGGGCAAATCTGTTATCTGCTTATACTCTCATGTAAATTATGTATAAATATATAGAATTTTTTGGTTTGTAATGTACATTAATTTTTAATAGAAATGCTATTTTATAAAAGGGATCTTCCATATCATTATTATCAGAGTTTTTAAATTTACAAATTTTATTATTCTTCATTTTCCTGACATATTTAACAAGTAAAATAATCTCTGTGGTGAGTAAACAGCTCCCTCTGGTTTCTCCATAGGTTGTGGTCGTTGCCAACAGCAACCCGTTTCCACCTGTGGTAAGCTGTTTTTCTCTACAATACATGTTTTCTCTACACATAATTTTGACCCAAAAAGCTTTCAAATACCTGCATCTTTAATTTTTCAGAAATATTCCTGGAGAGAGTATTTTGGCAGGCAGGATTTACCCTTTGTGTATAGTTCTCTTCAGGAAAGGCATGTTATAAGATAGGTACAAACCTCATGGTTCTGTGATTGCYGTTCATACTTGCAGAGGCAATGGCTGAGCTGCAGACACCAGGTCTCTCCATGTGTGCAGTCTCTGTGTTCCTGAATAGTTTTGATTTTCTGTTTCTATTGCAATTTTCTTCTGTAATTTCACTTCCATTCTCATTTTTAAATTAGTACATTTCCACTCTGCTTACTTGGATCTAAAACCAAGTTTAGCTTTGAGGTGCTTGAAGTGAGCTTTTAAAATGTCATATTTTATAGATGTTTAATTTCTAACAGAACATGTTGCTCTAACCTGAATAAAGGTTAAGATGCATTTATTCTATGCCATCCTTTTTGCATCATTCTTTCACATTCCATTATGTATTGCATCTGAAATATGAGGGCCCTTTTTCCCTTTCTGTGCTGCAATATTCTGTTTGGGCAAGCCCTTGTTCAAAATAATGAAAGATTTTTCTGTTTCTTTGCAGCGTCACACCTTCCCTCAGGTAAGCATACTTCTTGTGATTCCTACAGTATCATTAGAGTTCTTATGGGATCAGACCACTASTGTCAGGATGGTGTGTAGCTACTCTTCTCCATTTGTCCCTCATGCCCCAAAATTCAGCAAAACAAATGCCTGGATGAGGAATTGGATTTGTATGTGTTGATGTATGTGCAGTGCAGGTGACAGTGAGACAGCTTGGAGGGATGGTGATGTCTCAGCTTCCCTCCCCAYGTTTGGAAAAGCCAAGCTGACTGGTAGTGCAGAAAGGTGTGCACATGACCTGTGCTCTGCTGCTCTCCACAGWAGATGTAAGAGTAGAAAATTACTTAGTAGGGTCAGTCTGCCTCCMCARACCTTSAGAACTGAGAATAAACCAGTTTATTGCTGGGTGTTAAGAGYTGATACACAGTAYAGCACACATTCAACCTTTCCCYTTATTCTCACAAACTAAATAGTTCAACTTGGTATTTCATGTTTAAGTGCACTGCATTAAACAGCTCAATTAAATGTGCTGCATTATGTTTCTTTGTTTCTGGATTTTTTTTCAGAGTTTGGGAAGCTCTGCTACAAGGATCATAGTCCAGGTAGACATTTTTCTCTCAATTATATCTGAGTTTTAAATGAAGATTTGTCTTAGCAAACTAAGTAATAATTCCTGTATCTTAGGGAACAAATAAATGTGGATAACTTAGAGATATCTTAGATGTCCACAGACTACAGTGCTGGAGTAGGGCATTTCTGTGACTACAGCAAAGGGGATATCTTAGCTGGTGGCTGAATAAAGACTAYTGCAGCTGTTTTCTACACTTGAAGAATTTGAAAACCTCTGTATGCAAATTCCATTGTGCTCTAAAAATCGGCAAAATGTGACCATCTCGATCTGCTCAGGAAGGAGGATGGAACCCTAGCACTAAAGGTTGAATGTTAGCCAATATCAATTCAAATATAAATTGCAACCTGCACAGTTCCATTTTCATTTAAACAGTCCAGTTTTTAATGGAAACACCCAGTTCAGAATTACATTTTTAAAATCCTGCTGTTAATACTTAAGTGAACTGCTATATTTGTAATGTTGTTTCTTGATAACCAGGCACTTGGAAAGTTGATTGCCATCTAATCTCATTAAGAGCATGCTTATAAAATATTATGAGTATCATTCAGGCATATTTTTCTGGGTTCTTTGCCATTTTAGCATCCATGTCACTCTTGATGGGTAGTCAGTCCATTAGATGCCASTCCATCAGGCTGTGACAATAAATTCTCACTTTCACTGAAAGACCAGTAGCAGGTTAGCCCAGCTGAAATTTGTCCCAKTGAAACCATTGCTTTCCAAATGTATGGCATTATTTTCTTCCATGGCTAGTGATGAATGCTGGCAAAGAAAGGAGTAAGATTTCCGTGTTATTTTATTTCTGACTTTAAATGTAGTGTTTTGATTATGCAGGTTAACTGTTTTCAATGCGTAAATATAAGAAATATTTTATTCTCATAATTCCCATATTTTGTAGGAATCAAAATAATTTTTGCTGTGRCTTTTCCTTACATTAAATTGTAACTGTGGATTTTTTCAATTTTTGTTTTGGCAAAGCCTTTGTCAGAAGTTTGTTGTGCTTATTAATTAAAAAATCAGTCATAATGTGAATACAAATAGATATGAGTTTAAGGTTATTTGTGAGGTACATTTCAAAGRYRGAATTATTTTAATTCACTTCAAATACCATAATATGACACAAATATGTACTATAAAATTAATTTTAATTAAGAAAATCATATCAAKATATAWAAATGCTTTTAACACTTTATTTGTGTAGAACTTTTATATATATTTTATAGCACATGGAGATGGCATAAAGTAAAAAAGGGTGYAATGAACTCTTTGTGGCTTTCAAACTGTCTAGTAGATGGAATGACAGAGTTGCTTCTTGAAATGGCTTAGTGCATAAGCAATTCCTCTTAAAAATAAATAACCTTTTTTTGTTCCTGTGTAGAGTGGACAAAAACAGCAAACCAGCAGCAGTACTTACATGCAGGTAAGCAAACTTTAAAAGTGTTATAAATATTCCTGTAGAGTTTTCACTAAAATAAGGCTAGAACAACTTAGGCATAAATTATTTCCTGCATTTAAAAATGGATTTTGYAGGTGCAAGTATTTCTATTTCCCTGGCTTTTGTTCATGAAAATACCATCTGATACTGGTGCTCAAATGATTTTGTTTGTGGTGCTCACAAATGCATTTCCATGTGTGATGGGTTGACATGAAATGAGTCCACTCAGAGCATAAAGGCCGTGGTCCTTAGAGGAAGCAATTCTAGGCTCACTACCCCACCATCAGCCCCATACTGATAGATTCAGGGCCCATGCATATTAGACCTCAAATTGCAAAAGTTGTAAAGGGTAGTTGCTGAGCCATATCAAGAATGATGAAAATCATCATCGTGAAACTATGTGCAATGTCTTCCAGCATTGCCTAAAGCCATGAAGATTAAGCTACTTGTGTGAAAAAAAAGTGAGGGAATTTTAGAAAATACTCACTCAGTGGCATCAAAAATTATTGCAAACTAAAACTTGAGAATATACGCAGGATGAACTCAAGTATGAAGGCTCTTTAGGTCTGCCTCCTCTTGGGGGCTGGGAGTAGAGGGAATCAAAAGTCTTTCAATATTCTCTATAGCACTACATGCAGCCAGAAAACWGTTTCAAAAGGGCAGGAATGACTTTTAGGGATCAAGGCCACAGGGAGGCCACTACTCAACATYTGGAATATCCAATATGCACAAGGGTGGCAGTCACGGCTTCTGATGAGAATAGGACAATCTATTGCAGGGCTGTTACCAGACTGCTCTGTCTCCTTTGTGCTTTTTGAGAAATCCCCATGCAGCTGTATTTCCATTAGCATCAGGCACTTTAAAGAAGCCTCTTGTCAAGGTGTTAATTATCTTCTCTTTTTTTAAAGGGTTCCCAAAGCAGCCAGTCCTACGGTCAGGTGAGACTTTTTGATGAAATGTGTTGAGCTTTTCTGTAGAAGCCTGTCTTGTAAATGGGCTTTGGGGCATGGGCAGTTTTTTTAATCTACTTGATGTTTCTGARTGGTCCTTGATTTTGCTTTGCACCACTGAAATACCATGAAGGAAAAAAGAACATAGTACAGAGGAACTTTAAGAGGAAATGAACTTTTCTGTTGCTGCTGTACYATGACAATACAGMTTTGTTTACAAATATCTTCTTACCTTCCTTACAGGGGTACAGACCTCAAGGTGGCAGYTCCTATGGCCTGGTAAGCATCAGKCACCAGTCAGAATAGAGCATTTCAGAAATGAGGCATTGTGGCACTGTAAAGGCACTTAGAAGTTCCTCACAATTTGAACTTTAAAGGACATTTTCTCTGAAAGTGTCTGTTCTCCCACTCAACATTTATGCATATGCTGCTTACTGATCTGAGTCCCAGTGTGTGAAATCATCACACTCAGCACACTTGTGAGAGCCAGGAGATGGCTGGCTCTGCACACTGCCCTGCATGGCTTTAGGATGTAGCTGCTTGCTGTTGCTGATGCAGGCTGGATTCCTTTCTGAAAGGGAAGTAACCAAATGGTGTCCTTGTCTTAGGGTGGACCAAGTTTCTCAGGCAGCAGCAGCTCCTATRGCCAGGTAAGCAAACTGGCTGTTCTGTAGGAAGTTCTTCACTGATCTCTCCSTGGCTGGACAGACTTTTGAGAGTGATGTTTGCCTTGGCAGTCTGTGCCTCCGTTTGGGCTGTGCTAGCTGCTGGGAACAGGGCAATGTGCTGCACAGAAGCACAGCTCTTAGCATGCTGTTCTGTGTCCTTTGGCACAGACCCTTTTAGGGAATCCTGCATGTAGCTGTATTTCCATAAACATCCTGCTMTGTAAAGAAGCCTCCTTGTCAAGGTGTTAATTATCTTCTCTTTATTTGAAGGGTTCCCAAGGCAGCCAGTCCTATGGCCAGGTGAGACTTTGTTGCTGAAATGGGTTGAGCTTTCCTGTAGGAGTCTGTGCTGTAAACGGGCTTTGGGGTGTGGGCTTTTTTCCTTCTGAGAGGTCCTTGATTTGGTTTGTAGCACTGAAGTACTGTGAGGGAAAAAATAACATAACAAAGAGGAACCTTTAATGGAAGTGGGCTTCTCTCTTTGGTATTCTGTGATTATTCTGTTGCTGCTGTGCTGGGACTACACTTACACAGCTCTGTTTACAAATGACACCTTGCCTTTCTTACAGGGCTTCCAGCCTCAAGGTGGCAGTTCCTATGGACAGGTAATTGGCAGTCAGAATAGAACACTGGAGAAAGTGAAGTGCCATTGCCCTGAAAATTTCGAAGATTTTTAAAGTATTCTGTTTTCAATTCATGTTGAATTCTTAACCAAYATGTCTCTGAATCCATTTAAAATTTTTTTTGGAAACATGACCATTGTGTTTTCATGGATAGATAAAGGAAATATAGATTTCTTCTGTTATCTTACCTTTACCATGTATTTGGAACTTTATAAATTTATGGTAGGAAAAAGTCTATTTGATGCAGTTCCCATTTCTGTTGGTGGCACGGTACAGATTTATAGTCAGTTCTTGCTGYCTCYYTTGYTCTCAGCAGAGAARTAGTGTTRGCAAACTAAAGAACATGGGCTCAGRTTCTCARCTGAATGAAGAGKYAGTCTTGGAGMCTGCAACCAATAAATGTCTACCTCCCTTCACAGTTTTTATGTAAATTAAAGCAGCCCTAATATAGCTATGCATTTTGTCAGGATCTCTATGTCAGATAACAAAGATAGACAGGATATTTCAAATACTTTTTGGTAATCCCTGTCTTCATAACTCTCCCAGGCAGATGGACACATGATACAACTGCACTTTTCTGAGATTATATTGAAGGCAGATTACAACAGCAAATTATAACCACAGTAACTTTTCATTACTGAGATTTTTTTTTTAAGTATGGCCATCCTTGGCTTATTTATTCAACCTGCTACTTTGATTTGCCTTGGTTTGTTTCTATTTATGAGCCTATATTTTTTCTAAGATTATTTCCTGATTTTTAAAAACTATTCTTCACCCTGATTTTCTTTCAGAGGAAGGGAATTTTGCAACTGGGACCAACAAAAAATACATATATATGAAATCAGTATTCACCTAGTATGCAACATTGACCATCTAAGCCCATGGACTGAAAAACAGAAGGAAAAATAAAAGAAAATTTTGTGTCCCTTCCTGGAAAACTCTCATAGGATTAGAGTAGTTTCTGAGAGAGATGGCAATCTACTCTATGATTGTCATTCAGTAAACACAGTGTTATCACCTATTTTTCYAGAATAAGAAATATCAAAATAACTCTAGTTCAGCAGTAGATTCTGTAGATTCTCTTATTCTGTTTTCTACCCCAAAAATAGACATTAGAGAGGCA
>CADDXX010000329.1:88629-99155 GCA_902810485.1 Alauda arvensis
GCCTTTCTTACAGGGCTCCCGGCCTCAAGGTGGCAGTTCCTATGGACAGGTAATTGGCAGTCAGTCATTGGTCATTATACAGCATGTTTCAATACATGTTTTGAGAATTCTGTCGTTTCTTTCTTGAAATACTACAGTATTGAAGTAACTCTTTAAAATTAAGTCTTTTGGACTTTTTTCCATGTGTCTCTGGTAACAACAGGCTCACTGAAGCAGCACTGTCCCCTGTAGTAAGGAGTGCATGCAGGCCTCAGCTTTCTGATGCACTGTAGTACTCAACATACTCAGTCCTTCACCTGATAATTCACAGTAGGATATACTTGGGTTTGAAGCAGCCTCACAGCTAAAGCCCTTGAAAATTCATATCTCTTTTTGAAATGGAGAATAGGAATATTTGGATCATGAGCTATTCTTTTGTATTTTTTTCCAAGCAGGGCGGATCTGCTTCTTACGGTGGCAGCAGTGGTTGTGGACAAGTAAGACTATTTCTCCAAACTATTTGAAATCAAGACCCAGCTTTCTTTGTAATAGTAACATGTTTTTAATAATTTTTATAATATTTGTTCGTTTATAGTCTATTGTTTTCATTGTTACATGAACCTGTCTAGCAGAGAGGTCAAGAAAGGCTGATATTGTTGGCCGTTGTAACAAATAAGAAGTGCCTGCTCCCATTTAGGGTGTCACATGGAAGACAAACAATTAATCTGTCTACTCAATAAGTATATAAAATCTTTGCTTGGGAATTTTTGGATGTTGMTCCATTTATTTTCTCTAGAAAACTATATGATTGGAGAGTGACTCAAATGGAATAAGRATTAAATTAGTAGTTTTCATCCTGGTTCCATTTCAATTTCTATGTCTAAAATGGTKTAAAGACAATGTCTTTGATGATGAGATCCCAGGTGAATGCATCATGGATGAGGCAAATAGTAAACCTATGTTTGAATAAAWATATTGAGGAMAGCAACCAGAATGAAAGATAAGTAYAAAACCAKGCATTTTTAGCAGAAATATTAGAATGATGCAAGTTAGGCATGAAGGGAAATAAAAGCCTCACAAGGAGCARTACAACAAGAACATGGTTACCAGCAATGAAACTGATTAACACTGAAGAATGGGTGATTTCTGCTAAGTGGTGTCACAGGTTGGCTTATCAAAAGACTCTTGCTGTAATAATGGGAGGGTGACAACCAGGGTGGAACAATTTCTCATACAGAGAGACATCAATTACCAACCTACTTCTTTCCATGTGGCTCATAAGTATTCCTTTGATCAAYTGTGTGCAAGTGTCTTGATACTTGTATGGGGGTATGAGAGTGAAAGAGGGTAAAGCCACTTAAAGGGTTAAGTAAAATTAAACTCCCTCTCTGTAAAGTTATATATTGAGTTTTGTTACACTAATTTTCACATAGGGAATTTTARGAAAACAAATTTTGGCAAGAAAAATGGCATTTACCTTTTTGTTTGGTTGKTTTTTGACAGGGTGTCTCCTATGATAGCAATCCCTGCCACCAGGTAAATGGTCTTTCTCYTCTTACTTTATGATGCACCCAAAATTAGTTTTGCCACTAACCCAATTACTCCCAAGTTCAAATTCATATTGCACAAATCCATGTAATGTTATTAATTTTGAGATCAGAATTCACTATCTTCCTATTACAGGGGCTTTGGGGTATTTTTTTGCCACTTTTTCCTTGCATTATATTTTGAAATGTCTAATCCTATAGGACATTAAGGCCAGATTCTAGAAAAAAGAAGTCTGCTGCAGATTRCTTAACAGGCATGATTTAAATCAGGGCTGGAGCTCACCAGCTTCTCTCTTCCTATCAAAAGCCAGAAAGTATTTTAGGACTGCCACTTGAAGGCCCTGAAACAAACTGAGTTTGTGCAGTGAACTACAGAGAGCTACCTGTGTAGTTGTTACAAGCTCAAGTGTTGGAGCTCTACAAACCACTATTCTAAAAGATGTCACCTATGTTTAAGCAAGTCATCTCTGTGATGTTAAAAATTAGGCAAAAATGGCACCAGATGATTTTCTTTTTATTCACAATACTTTTTTGATTCTTACTGAATTTTCACAAGAAACAGAAAAATTKGRTAGATTAATTKCTGMAACAAATGCTGTRTTTTAGCAATATAAATATATACTRTATTTATAAATATGCAAACAACAWASATGTTGGTGCAATATCTTATTATAATGTGGTACAGTATATACTATGCACTGTATTTAATATGTTATTGTAACTTCAAAGAATCCTATATTGAATAGGTATATATTTTATCATATCTTTTAATTTGTTCTAAGAGGACCCATTTCTTTTTAAGACTAAAGAAAATGMTTAAATTTTGYTYCAAAATCWTCTAGAAMATTGAAARATARTATTTTTAATTTAATCTTTCTTTGRCTGTTYTKAATGAAGCCTMAGTCCCATTTTAGCAAATRACYAATATCCCACTCCTTTCAATAGTTCAGTATTTCACTATTCTTATTATGCACTTTTGACACTAATACTTCTACAAATKTCTTTTCTGCTCATTACATTAGAAATTATATCCATATTGTATATCTGCCTCTGCTTCTTACTCCTCTTAAGCAAGTATCATAGATTTCATCAAAAATATTCTATGGCCAGTGAGTGACTAAAGCACTTTTSTCTGATTTACAGGGTGGATCACAGGGTGATCAGGTGGGTACATCTTTATTGTCCATTGGTAAAAGCTTTTAAAGCAATTGTAATCCACACTACAGTTTTCTTGCTCATGRGGATACAAACTCTTGCAGAGTCTCTCTGTGTTGTCTCTAAGTCATTCTCTGCAAACATACTTTTTATCAGCTCTGAAATTCCACTTACATGAAAGTGGAAGTTACATAGAACTTCCATAGAAATCAGCAATCTGTGATATGCCCTCAGATAAAATTCAGCTCTCCAGCATTATGACTGTTGCTGTTTTGTTTTCACAGGGTGGTTCATACTCACAAAACTATGGTGGTAGCCAAGTAAGTATTGCCTCCCACAGAGGTTTTATGATGGTTTTAACTTCTATGATGGCTGATCAATAACTGGCAACATGGTAATGCAAATTCTAATTATTTTGTTGTTATTTCTTAGCAGRGTGGATCATCATCCTCCCAAAATTATGGTGACAACCAGGTAGGTAGACTTTGATTKCCTCCTGGTAAGAATTTTTATAATRTTTGATAATTWATCCAGATATCTTGATRTTTGTATTTGTTCAAAGGAATCCTAGGCAATTGTTTATTCCAACTTTACAGTGTTTGAACCAAATCAGTTTCTTCTGAAATAGAGTRTATATTTGTTTGTTTTATAGGATGGATCCTACTCACAAAATTATGGTGGTGGCCAAGTAAGTAATACTATATTTCACTGCTTACACATCACTTCATATAAACTTCAGCCTCTGCTCAAAATCAGGTTTTCTATATTCTAACTTCATCCAATTTTTATTGGGTTTTAAAGGGAGGATCATCCTCAGACACCTACTATGATAATCAGGTAAGYAGTTCTTTCTTTCTCCTAGTTGCAGATTATTTGTAGTCCCTGCATCAACTTTCTCTAAAAKCTAATAAAATACAATTCTTTCTTTGCTCTCCATGGCTTGGATTTGTTTCATTGGGGTTTTTTCTTTTACTGAAGATTGGAACATTCCCTGTCAGCCACTGTTGCAGCTATGGATTTGGCTCCTTTTTGCCTTATAAAGATCTTAATTGAATTGAACTCAGCTTCTTCTTTGCATGAGCATCTCTTCCATCTTGTAGAGTAAACAGGAATTGTATTTTTAGCAATTCATTTCTGTGAGGAAATAACTGGTATCTGATATCCTTCTAGGAGTCACAAGATTCCTCATATGATAATAATCCCAACGCTTGTGATGATGTGAGTATTCTTTCTCTAATATATTTCCATCAGAACATTTTTCACATAGATGGGAAAATACTGCACTGCTAAATGCAGTCTTTGGAGAATGATCCAGAAAGAATGCTGAGTTTCCACACTAACAGTTGTTTCAGCAGCTGCCTCTTCTCYTGCTGAAAATTGTCATAAATATGTTTACAGATACAGTTAGTGCTTTTAAATGCATTTAACTTGATGAAATTAAATATGAATAAAAATACTTCAATGGCTTTGCAGTAACAGATACTTTCCTCAAAAGCTAAGGGCACATTTTACATTAATTAAAAAAAAAATCTGCAACAAAATCTTTAAGTACATACAATGAATGCAAGAAGTGACAGATATTCCACAGCTTTTCATGTTACATTTGTACCAACCTAATTATTACAATGTTTTTCAAACTGGAATGGAAGAATCTCAAACTAATTTACACATAAATGTGATAAGTGATTTTTGTTATGTCTGTATGCAGTATCRGAAAAAAATTGTTTTCTTTAAGCTTAATTTATTTAAACAATTCTTTAAAAARGGAAATAATGTATTCTTTTCCAGAATGACACTACCTACAGTGCCAATARTCAGGTAAGTACTTTGTTTGTTCTGTAGCATTCAAATTCTAGTGATTAATGACAGTGTTAGTAACTGAACACTTCTGTATTAGACCTGTGGACCTTTAGTATATAAYTGCTTTATAATACCCTTCAAAAAGTTAATTGTTTCTCTGTACTCAAGGCTGCTGCACAATTACTTCAAACAGCACAATACTTCAAAGAATATATACTAGTACATTTTCTTCATAATATAACCCCTTTGAGTGGATAATTTGGGAATAAATCACCTGTGTACATGAGGCATGCAGCCATCCCAAGCTTTTCTCACTTGTTCAGATTTAATGTCACTTATGTGCTCCTGTTGTAAAGTACCTTTTTAAATGGGTATTATCCAGTATTACTCTCTGTCAAGACTTTCTATCTGTCTTGCAAGCAGAAATGGTGATTAACATTAATAGATTGTGACCAAGCAAATRCACTCTTGTGTAAATAAATTACAATTTCTCTATTTGTTTCTTTTTATAGAAAAGCTTTTTCCATCTATCACAGCCTCCTTTTGTTCTACTGCCATCTAGAGTAACCTTCTGTCATCAGCTGCTTGCCTTTTCAGTTCTCAGCCTTTCACTATTCTGCTTCATTGTTTTCCCTGTTTCCTCTGTAGTACTTAAGTACTGTACCAAAYATATTCTAGAAAGTACAGAGGCCTTCTGAAAACAACTTTTGTTTTGGCTTGTATTTGCCTTGAATGCAYTGCACTAGGTTCAATTCAAAATGTTCTGGGAAAAAAAAATCCTTCATCAGCAAGCCCTGTTTAGGAGCCTCCTCACTTCCTCCTTTGTTCACAAAAGATGTTAATATTGCCTTRGTTATCTCTGTCCAGTCTGTATGGCATTGTAAAAGAGTTTGCCTCTAAACTTTCTTACAAAGAAGGATGGGGAATGCTAAAAAAGAGAGACAGAAAGGATTGTTGCACAGATTGTGTATTAAACTACAGTGGTTCAGCTGAGGGAGACTCCCCTGAGCAGGAACTTCTGTTGAAAGAGATACATTGAAAAGTGATGAAGAATATGCTTATTAAGACACTTATTACTAATTAAATTAAATCTCTGGACGTTTTCCAAACATCACCTTGACAAGTAGTAGATTTTTTGCTAAAGTATTTCGTGCAGACATCTACAGCTATTAAGTACTAACRGGCTTGTGGCTCCTTTGCAGCGCTCTGGTTGTGCAAAGAAGAAAGTTGTTGTTGCCCGAGTAAGTAACACTTTTTTTCTTTTACTTTTTGCCGGCTTGTAGCATTTTTGTCCCAACTATACCTAATCTGTCTTAATTATACCTAGTATTTTCCCTAATCATGTTTAAAGTAGTTAATATCCTCCTACATAAGGGAAAAGTGAAATAAAATCACTTGGGTATTTGCTCTTTGGATGAATCTCTTTAAAGAAACTATATATATGAAAAAAAATACGAACATCATGCTTTGAAGAACAGGGCAGCTCAAATTCCTGTTCTTCATTAAGCACATGCAGAGTTGGTCCAAGTTAAGTTAAATTTAAATGAGTATCATACAGACAAAGGACAGCTAACATTTTAGCTGAAGAAAGACAGAATAAGTAAGGAATAATAATGTTCCCTAATTTATTATGCTCAGTGGTGGTCTAGGAGATACATATATCTGTATTGCACASTTGCAAGTCAGACTCAGTAGCAACCTATAAAAATTACATGCAAATAGCCTTTTATTTTTTAGTAATACACTCCAACTCATTGTACACAATCATGGGTCTGGAACACTTATAAACAAATAATATGGAAAGCAAAAAGACCTATCATTGATCATAGAATTTTCATCTCCTAATTGTAAATGTTATTGCTTTTTCACAGGACACATCACATGTTTTAAGCAGAAGAGACTCTGATGCACAGGTAAACCTTTTTCTGAGCTACTGCTGGTAGTAGTAARCTTATAGCTCCTTGTGTGTTACCTACAAAAAAGAAGGATCTAGCMTCCACAAAAAAGAACTAATCCTCTTTAGGGTTAGGCTGTTTTTTCCTAACAGAACTATGTATTTTATTTTATTAACCTTACAGATATATGTCATTTTTTGTTTCTTCACAGAATGCATCTTCTCCCTCAAATAGCAGCCACTCTGACATGCAGGTAATAATGCAGTATCAACTGCATGATATCAAGGAGCTTTCTGATAAATTATATTTCATTTTGAAAGTTATRTTCCAGTTATTTTTCTGTGCTGAAGGATACTATTTTGATTTCATGGAATTTTCCCTATAATGTTACAATTTTGCACAGTTGTAAATACTGACATTAGGCCCAGAATATACAGTTTCTTCTATTCCTTCACCCCACTAACCAGGTAAGAATTGCTGGGGTTTCTTTGCATAACATTTTATAAAATTAATTTGAAAAACACAAACTATATAATTTTTGATTCTTACTTTAGAAACATTCTTGCATTCTTGATTATAATGACCATATACAGCATTGTTTCATTTTGCATTTGGTAAGAAGGCACACCTTAGGAATTACTTCTGTTACAAAACTAGGTCCAACTTTCATATTCTGTAGGATTATTTACTTATGCAGCAGTGTTTATTTAGAGAATTATGTGAAATTTAAATGATCCAGAGTGGCACCTTGTTCTGTTTCTTAATATCTTGGACTGGTACCCACCAGCTTCCCAGGGCACAGAAATCCTGCTACACCCAGCATTACGTAGATTTAACAGTAGCATTGTTCTCTGTCTGTCTCAGAGAGTTTGAARTTTAATTCAATATTGCAGACAGATCTCTGAGCTCTGGCAGGTAACAGTTTTCTTAATTAGTTTCCCTAATGCCCATTCCCTGTGAATTGTATCAAGTCACTTAATTAGGTTGCATCTTGATTTATGTTTTCACAATAATTCAACAGGTTGTGTTCAATGGTGCAGGGAAGTAATAGAGTTTGTAATAGTCTTTCTCACTACATAGTTTTATACTTTAAATKCTAATAAAATGCTTTAATAAGATATAATTTTTTTCTTCACAGGGCGGATCATTTATTGCAACCAGTGGATCAAGTAATCAGGTCAGGATTTTCTTTATTTTTAACTAGTTTTGTTCAGATAGCTTCCTAGTAATTAAACTAATTCAATTCAGAAATCAGAGTTTAAGTAGTTTTACATGGAAGATTGGTGATGTTATCCATTAMTTTGTAAATGAAGTGACCCTTTTCATATTAAATTTATCAGAAATGGCTCTCKGAAATAACTTTTTAGCACTGTTTCAATATAGAATGTGTTTTATGGGTGATAACCCCATGGGATACTCCTGACTACTCTGATACTTCTCTTTGCTGAGGCATCTGCCATGRAGACATCCCACTGAGAGGGGCACTATCAGTGTGACTTGCAAAGCAAGCATTAACTGTGCACATCTGTGCTGTCCCCTCATCTGTTCTAGGTACAGCAAAGGTCACACCTGCTCTGTAGTCCCACAGACTTCCTTCCCCTAAAYCATTTGGCATCTGAAATAAGATTTTATTTTAAATTTCCACAAAGCAATAATTATTTCCTTTTTTTTTTTAATTTGTAGGGTGGTTGCGTTTGTCCTGATGGAAGCAGGGGTCATATTCAGGTAATTATTTTTCTGAGTTTATACTTCCTTCTATATAATGGAGTATTTTGAATTAATCACCTTGTAAATGTGGACATTTGGTTAACACCAACGGTGATTTCCCTAGTATGGGTAGAACCATATACAATTAAATGAAAGAATGAGTTCTATTTGACTGCATAATTRCCAGTTGACCACTAATTTTCTGTAACTGTGCTTGGTGAGCCACATGCTCTGTCACTTGACTATTATGTGCCAATTGTTTTCAAAAGCTAGTCMATATACCTTGTAGTAACCACAGTACTCAGTTGCATCCAGCTTAGTTTTCTTGTCTTTCCCACTGGTGCAATAAAATACTGTGACTAAAAATATCAACATTTGATAAATATTTCAAAATATAATCTCTTAAATCAACATTTAAGCTGTTTTTTCCCCTAAAGAGAATCACTGAAATTTCAATGCCAGTTGCACTGGATAAACTTTTCTCCTAGGTAATGCCTTTGGCCCAAGGAAAAGGCCAAGGAATGTGCTCATGAGGGCATTATAGACTGGCTGTACCATGCTTCTGGCTTTTAGATTCACCTTGGATTTTAAAGTAACCTGGCTTCTACCAGGATACATATTTCTGAATTTTTTATTGAAGCTGTATTTACATTAACCCATTTGAATGGTGAACCCATTTGAATTTCTATTTTAACAAGAAGMATTTTGTGAATTATTCTTTCTGTAAAAACCCTCATGCTATTTAAACAAACTAACTATAAAAAAATTACTGCTTTCTGAATGTAACTTCATTAACTTAAAATATAGCAACAGCAATTTTGGTCAGGGACAATACCATCTCTTTCATCTRTCTGAGGCTAAGCAATAATCATGGCCTACATGCTTTAAAATATAAACTAGTCTGTTGAAAGAAATAATACTGAAACTTCATGGAGGAAAAACATTTTTATTTGTTAATCATTGTATAAAAAATGCATTTATAAGGAAAAAGATGGAGATCTCTACACAAGTTTTTTTCATTCTAACAAACATTTTTCTTTGCATGCTTTAATTATTGCAAAAAAAATTATAGAAATCTAGCACAGCTTGGCTGAGGAGAGTGTATTTAGTTGCTATCCACAAAAATTTTCAACATGAAGAAAATAAGATGTCAAAATTGGACAGATTAGAAAACCAGTTCTCAATGCAGATGTGTCAACTTTGATACATAAGAGACCTATTCTCCAATTTGCAGTTGTATCAGCTGATCAAATTAATTTATGATAAATTATGTAGCAGTAGACTTGATCTTTGCTTTCATGGTCTTATCTGCATTTTCTGTCCAAGGCCCTCTACACATGGCAGCTGCAGTGCTTACAGTGGCATGTAAACAGGTTGGCCATGAAAGGTTACATTCTCATAATAATAAAAGAGCAAGGTATGGGTAGATGTATACATACAAATAAACTACTATTCATAAATCTTACATAAAAGAGAGATTCCTCTGCTTCCCAGTGAAATGGTCACAGCATCAAGCCTGACAGGATTCAAGAAATGTTTGGACAATGCTCTCAGACACATGGTGTGATTCTTGGAGATGGTCCTGAGCAGGWTGAGGAGTTKKACCTGATAATCCTTTTKGGTCCCTTCCAATTCARTTTATTCTGTGATTCTGTGATTCCTTGAAAGTCCTTCAGCACARGAGAAAAACTTGCAAAAAGCTTTCTTTTATATTTAGAAGGTGTGAGTTACACAAAAGTCTCTTCAAACTTAGAGAATATTACAAATTAAGAGTCAGAGCTCTACATATTTAAACCATCTTGTTTCAAAGGAAAAAATTAGTTTATTCATGTGGATCCCCAAATTCCTCACACTGCAATTGTTCTGCATTTTCTCCAAGCTTCATTTAAAGACAAGATCTTAGTCTACAAATAGTCTCAGAGGAAGTAGCCTAACCATAGAATAATACTTCCCTGTGTTGGATATAAGGGGGAAGTGACAGTTACAGTGAACATCAGAACTGGTAAATAGTCTTCTCCTTTAAGTGGTGAGCTGAAAAATATGCTCTCCCAAATACTCTTTACACTTTGGAAGTCCAGTATTCTGGCAGTTTTTAAAAAGACCATCAAGGTCATGATCATCTATAAAAATMCATRGAGTTTGCAAGGTACGATRTAGGATTCTGCAATTAGAAAGAGTAAAACTAAATGTTGGTACTACTTTCAGATCTTTTAACCTGCCACAGGTTTCCTTATCTCTAAAAAAAGTACAAACCAGCATTCTCTTTTAATGGTTGCTATAAAGTTTTATTTGAAAGAATAGAAAGTCACAGTAGACTCATTTATGTAAATGTTTGCAAGAAAATAGCTAGTCTGTGTTTTCATTTCAGGGAGCCCCAGGTTCTTCATACAACACATATTCTGGTAACCAGGTAAACATTCAGATAAAATGCCCTATTCAGAAA
>CADDXX010000329.1:100030-143241 GCA_902810485.1 Alauda arvensis
TAGCCAGATATAAACCAGTAACCCATTCTGTCTTCTGCACAGGGAGGGCCTTTCTTCTATCCTGGAGGATCCTATGGACAGGTAGTAGCTCTTCCCTCCTCACCAGGATAATACAGACTCCCAGCCTCCTGGTTCCTTCACTCCCAATATTGTGTGTGCTGTGACAGACTAAAATTACAGATAATACTATTATCCCTCAGAGCAGAAAAGTTAAATTAACCCTGATGTAACTTGGTGGTATGAAGCGCTACAGAGAACAGTACAGAATGGTCTCTGCAGTTTCTTTGCAGAATTCAAGTTTCAGCAGCTAAGAAAACTGCTGCCAGAAGATTTCTTCCACTTAACAACAATGGCCTTGAGTTTTACTTAGGCACATAAAAATTAGCTCAAAATTGGGCAAAAGGGTAAGGAGAGACCCAGACATACAGGTATTTAAACTCTCATCTGCAAGAAAACAGCTGGTCTGTGTTTTTCTTTCAGGGTGGCCCAGGTTCTGCCCATAACTCTTACTCTGGTTACCAGGTAAATACTCTGGCCACTGTGCCTGCACAGGRGCAGCCTAAAAGTAATCTTTGAGAGAACATTCAACTACACAACAGCAAATTTCTATGCTTTCTCTGCAGGGAGGGCCTTCCTTTTACCCTGGTGGTGGAGCTTATGGACAGGTAGGTGCTCTTTTGTTGTTTATAGCGATAACCGACTTCTTTTACCTTTGCTCCTACGGTGTCCTTGAAAGATGGAAAACACTCCCTTGGGAGAATCAAATTAATCAGGTTTTTTTATTTTCTGTGCAGGGAGGGTCATCTTCTTATGATGGCGGCAGTGAATCCTATGGTCAGGTAAACAGCCTTTTTCCTCTTGGCATACATGTTGCTGAGGGCCAATACACTGGGTGAAGTAAATATACCTGCTATATCTGTATTTTGGCTCTCACTATATTCTAATGAAAGTTATTTTTTTCTTTGAGGAATGAATAAATTTGTATATACTTTGAAATAAGCAGCCTGAAARTTTATAGGGAATAAAAGGTGGGGTTCCTCCAACCTTTAAGGCTTATTCTTCTCAAYAATGCTAGCTTCTAACTACCTGCAAGATGAAGGTCTCTTCAAGAGTGGAATTAGAATTTGAGTTTAAAAATATGTAGCATTAGTATTTTATGGAGACATAACTCTGAGTTGCTTAACAGTTCTGATAACTAAGTAAATAATCAGATTTTTTAAATCTGCCAGAGGATAATCCCTACAGTAAACGTCCAAAAATAAAAAAAGTCTATTTGCAACATGAAAATCAATTATTTTTTTTTAACAGGGTGGATCTTCTGTATATAGTGGTTCTGAATCTTATGGCCAGGTAAATGTTATTTGTCTCCTACATCAAAAACTTAGGCTTGTTATGTTGGTTCTTATGTATACTGGGTTCTATGTTTCAGTTATTTTTAAGTGATGATGACCATGAAAATGCCATTTTAACTTTTCTTTTTCTTTGTAAAAACTCAAAATGCTTCCCTAATGTAGACAGCATGAGGCACTATGGATGATGTTTGTAACTGTGCCTTGTGACCACTCCATGCTTTAACTACTTTATTGTTCATGTGAGCTCATTCAAAAGGAAAATACTTTGTGCATGTTCTTTACACACCTACTTATGCAGAAGCTGTTGAAAGTTTAAATAATGGAATTTTTGAATATAAATAATGATAACTTTGCAAATTACCTTCATTGAAAAAAATTTCCTTGCAAAAATGCATGTTTGCAAGGAGAGGTTTTTTTCCAGCCTCTTCTGCTTAAGCAACAGGTAAAGCTACATATTTTTTCTTTTCTTGCATATTCCTTAGTCTAGCTAAAATTGGAGATTCTAAGGGCTTAGTTAGTTTTATTCTTCTATGTTATATTCCCCACAGTTAAGAACATGTAGTAGTCCTTTTTGCATGAAAGGAAATGTTTTCTCATTATTTTACAGGATTCGCCTGCCATGGGRAGCAGTGAAACTGATTATAGTGTAAGCATTTYTTCTCAACAATATCAATATCATCATTCTAWTCACCTTTTAAARTATCTAGGTGCTTRCATGACCTTTTCCTTCTCTGATGTYACATAATTGTGCTATACATGATAAGCACTCCACAAATGAAGCTTGCAGTTACAGCAGTTCTGACTTCTAACAATCAAACTTTTTTTAAATTTGTTGTTAGAAGTAGCAATTACAAAAAAAGCTCTTTTTATTTCACARTTTCCATCAAAACTCAATATTAGTACATGATTACTGCCCTCTTTCCATCCACAATTCACACTACACTTCATTTGTTTTTCCAATGCCAGACACAAAAGATTCAAGTTCCTTCATCTAKATATTGCATAGGAATGGTCTGTTTTCATGCAGTGTGGTGAAAACTGTCTGCTTTTCTTTACAATATACCTTTTCTCCTGACTAAAATCTATTTCTATTAATTCTGCTGAAGCTGTTTATAAAACTTGACAATTCTAAAGTGTTTTCCAGGGCCCTTGTTAGTAGGAAATTGCTCTCTGCAAGTAATTATAAATTCAGCTGTGCACTTTAGTCACAAGTATACTGTGTTGATAACTTCAGTSTGTTTCTGGACCAAATCTTCTTATGGATATTCAAGAAAGCTAAAGTATGATACTACAGAGGGCCCAAAAATCCCTCTGAAAGAAACTAAAGTGTAATAACATATGCATACCACATCTTGGTCTTAAAATATGAAGAAAGCTTTTAAAAGGCTGATGTTTTCCCCTGAAACATTCTGGAGGAAATAAACTAGATTGAGATGTGACCTCACTCCTTTATTTCACTATACCAGGATTCAGCTGTCAAAATAAACAAAGGCCATTCTCCAGAAATGAGCAGAGAAATAATTAGTAGGCTGCTTATCCTATAGCCTGCATCTTCAACCTTCCCATAAGCAGTACCTTCCTTTGCTTCCCACCCTTGCTTAGAAAGAAACAGTAATATTTGCCATGGCAATAACTGGATTCTGATATTTTTTAGGACTCCTCCTCATCAGCTGGTGGCCGTCAGAGTGAGCGGGTAAGTGATCCTTCCTTCATGTACTGCCAGCTGCCAGCCCCAGCACCCAAATTACATCTCCTCTGGAAACCCTGAGGCAGTTCCAGTGTGGGACACTAAGTCCTCAAGCACAGTGGGAATGAGGATATGGCTAAAGAGTTCAAGTACTGCTAGAAATCCCAGCTGGTGCTGAGGTGTGCTCCTGAATCTCAAACTCACATCACAACCATTTATTCGTTCAGGCCCTTGTGCTTTTTAAATCATTGCTTGACTGCAAAGAGCTTCAATACCATGATTTGCCCAGCATTTATTCTAAGTGCAACCATTTGCTTTGTTGTGCTGTATCACTTACTTATGAAGGCTTCCATTTTCCTATCATACTTATGTGGCACAAATTACTTTGTTGGTGACATAACTCTTTCAGCTGTTGTATCCTAGAGAATATCTCCCCCCAAAAGAGCAATTATCAGTAGTCACAAAGGAGCATGTGCTGTTTTATAYAGAAAGACAGCAGATTTTTTTTCTTTTTCTTGAACAATCCATGACAGAAAATTAAGGAGTGTTTTTCTTCCACTCTGATCTTTCCAGTTTTGGGGGTTTGGTTTTTTCATGTCATTTCAATACATTTTTCCAGGATTTTTATTCCCCAGGAGGCAGCCAGTCAGGTGGACATGTAAGCATCTATTTTATTTATTATTTGCAGTTCCCTTTAAAAATGGCTGTACTATATAAAAATTACCCCAATGAGTAAATGACACCAAACCATTTATTTCCTGGAATTTCTCATGACATCTGGCATCATGTCTTATGAAATCAAATTGCACATTGTTTTAATTTAAAAAAATAAAAACTATGTGTGCATAACAGTCTTGTTCTCCAGGAGCCATTTGAAACAAAAATAAATTGGGTCTGCTTTTTGCAGGGGTCATCTTCTCAAAGTGGTAGCTACTCTGGTGGACAGGTAAATACTATATCTTTCCTTTTTTTTACCTCAGGTATCTGCCATACAAAAGTTTGAGGCCTCATATTGTATTACAGCAATTTTTAATCTGTGATCAAGATTGATTCATGCATCCTTACATAKCTCTATGTAAAAGATGCAAGCAGARTAGTCAAACATACAATTCATGTATTAACTGATGTTTTAACACCAGAAAAAATGAAAGCAATAAATATTTGGCATTCATTTATATATTTTAAATATTAAGTCAGTGATTTTTATTTTTTTCAGGGCTCATCCTCATCCGGAAGCAGCCAGTATGGTGGGCAGGTGGGAAATTTTTCTTCTCTGTTGTTATTGTGAGAGGTTTTTTCCCCCAGTGTACCTGTTTCAAGAAAATATTACCAGATTGGTAATACCTACGTTTCCAGACTACTCTGTGGTTTATTTTATCCTCATTAATCTTTCTACAGATAAAATTGCATTCCCAACCRAATTGATCTTTTCAAACATAGTTAAAAAGTAAAAGATGATACTTTGTACTTAAATGCACGCGTCAAAGAAAAATTTTTAAATGAGAATGTAACATTTACAGGGTGCACCTTCCTCAGGAAGCAGCCAGTCTGGTGGACAGGTATGAATTTCTTTCTACACAGTCTTCAKCTGGGCTGGTGTCAGGCACTCAAATTTACTTTTCTTATCTTTCCTTCACAAGAATTGTTTTCTTTCACCATTCTCCTTTTTTCCCAAAGCCTCAGCAGTGCATTGTTTTCCTTTGCCAGGTCATTTGGACATCCTGCAAGCCAGAGTAGGCAGTAGTAACTGTTTGTCAGCTTCTGTACCTGCTTTGGTGCTAAACAAATTTCAAGCATATTGAAAGAGGAAAGTGAGATCCTGAATGGGGAACTGGCCTACTCTCAGTTAGTTTTATCAGAGTAGAAATCACCTGTTTTCTGTGTCATCTGTAACATGAAACAGTACTGCATGTATTCCAGGTGCTCTGGACTGTTTAGGAAAAAAAATTGCTTTCTGTGGTACTACTCAGAATTTTTTACTCATCCTTTTGATGAGTAAGTTTTTAAGRTACAAATTGTAGGTAAGAAAATTTGAAGATAAAAAAATTAGCATTTTGTTGCCCCATCAGAGCAATAAGTGCAGAAACAGTTGCACAGGATGAAACTGACTCCAGAAGTTGGGCAGTTAAACTGTAGCTTTATGGTTTGCATGCCTGGGATGGTAGAAGTAATTTGAGGTGTAACTAGAATCAATTTCAGTCCTGTGCTCTTGATATCTTAAATACTTTCTGTATTATTTACAGGATGGATGTGACTGTTCTGGGGCAAATTCTGTAAGTGCTGCTTGTTCATTACACATTTTCTTTAACAAAACTATTTAACTGGAAAATTATGTGAGATCCTATTTATTTCCAACTTACTTATTTGAATATTCTCCTAATTTTACGTTCATTGTTCCTTTGGTGACTTAGATGCTTCTGATATGGTAGGCTATTTTCTCTCTTGGCAAATTGATAAAACTAAGTGAAGTGTAATTAATTTCAGGCTGTGATATTSCTTATTTGAATTGCCATAGAACAGACATTCTAAGGTTTTGTTTCATTTCTAGTTTATGAYCAAAGACAAAGGCTAATTTTTCTCTTTTTTTTTCCCCTTTATAGGGTGGATCCCCTACTTTAGTCAGAAGTGAATCCTCTGCAAATGTAAGCAATGTTCATCAGTTTTTAAGTGTGTCCTCTGTTTGCTTTATCAATATAATGGCTAGAGAGGATAAATAGTCAGTGCCTAATAGAAGTCATACACTTGTGAAAATAACCTCCTTTAGTTACAACTAAAAATACACACAGGACATTCTTTTTAATTCTAACTTAAAAATGCCCTCAGGGCATTCATGCAGCAGTCCCAGTTTCTCTTTCCATTTGAAATAGTTTTCCTTCAAAGAGAAGTCTTACAGTGAAAAATGTTGTTACAAACACAAGTAGATACCAGTATATAAATTTTTACTTTGGGAGTCAATTCCATTGGCTTCCTTGGAATTATGTAAAAAAATCCCCCAAGGACATGGATTTATGTATTCTTCTTAGAATCATCATTATGTATTCTTCTTAGAATCATCATTTATGGCAAGAAAATTTAGTGTTAGTATCTATGTACTGCTACCTTTCAAGAAGTTTTGCTTCAAAATATTTCTTTTAGAGCAAAATAACTGGTGGGTTTGGTATTTGCTTTTTTCCCCAGGACTCATCTTCTTCTGGAGGCAGCCAGTACAACAGCCAAGTAAGCATTCATTCCAAAAGGAGAGCCAGTTTGCCAATTCTGAAAATGATTGTTAATTCATTCACTCAATYAAATTCAGTTTTTATACRGGAACTRGGTAAAAAGAAATGRAATTCATCATTGAGTTAGATATGGACTAAAAATTATAACAATGGGGTTTTTAGCAAATACTGCCCTTGCTTTGGGAAACTTGCAAAATGAAGTCTCTGGGAAAAGAATAAATCAAAGTGCATARTTTTATATTTCTATTGGACCTAATTCCATTATGAAGAAAAACAAATGCAATCTCCCCTCTTTTAAGAGACCTCCTGTTGTATGAGGTTTTAGTAGTTCTTAATTTGGTTTTCAGAGTCCTGTTAGGTGGCCAATATTTTACTCCTRGCTCTGGCCCAGCATTCAGCTTTCCAAATTAAAAAATGCCATTCTCCAGAAATGAGCAGAGAAAGAACTGGAAAGAATGCYACTTTAACCTTCCCAACACATCACACAAACAAAGCACTATGTCTTTGCCTTCCACCCTTGCTAAGGAGCTSAGGTAGTTTCCTAACTTACCTTGCTCAACTTAAATTCTAGTTATTAAAGTATTCTGAAGTCCTGTTCACCTGTCTTCACTCTTACCTTGCTCCCTTGCTCCTATTGTCCTATCAGAGTCATGTTTGGATTTAAGGAAATCCTACCACAGATAATTCACTCATCTTATATTCTTTACAGGATTCATATTCCTCTGGAGSTAGCCAGTATGGAGGACATGTAAGCTCTTTCATTTAATATTTTTTAATAATTATTTGACTCATGTTAAGTATCTCAGTWTAATATATCAGGAAAATTGACAGTGGTCTATACTCTGTAGTAATATTGTGAATTCAAAGAAGACAACAAACCAGAGTTTATTCCG
Organism: Alauda arvensis; assembly: GCA_902810485.1. Lineage (NCBI taxonomy): Eukaryota > Metazoa > Chordata > Aves > Passeriformes > Alaudidae > Alauda > Alauda arvensis. Next base: position 107,181 of record CADDXX010000329.1, read on the forward strand.
GGATAATTGCACACAAGCACTCAAATAACAAAATATAGATGTCTTATTTCCATGAATTAGATATTCAGAAATAACTGATTATCAATTTTTTTCCAGGAGTCATCTTATTATGGAGGCAGCCAGTATGGTGGACAAGTAAGCATTAATAGTCCCCATTTTTGTAGTTTATTTATTGTCCACCTGACTGTCTATCTTAGCTTTAATTTAATCGAAAATATTTTCAGTAAATCTTTCTCTGTAGTGTTCTGATGCTACCATAATTAAAAAAAACAAGATGTTTGTTTGTTCAGATGAAGATCATTATCTAAGACTAAGAAAAAACAGAATGTGAAATACATTGTTGGCTCAACTAACTCCTGAAATTTGCAGGACTAGATATCATGTCTCTCTGAAATAAATCGGTGTTTTATGAAAATAACCAGAATTTTTAAAGCCTAAAAAAATGATTCTATGAGGCTATGAAATAGGTATAAAAAGGTTTCAGTTTCCATTTTTTGTTTATTTTCAGGGTTCACCTTCCTCAGGAGGCAGCCAATATGGTGGACAGGTGAATATTCTTCCCTTGTAGTGTTTCCTACTTTATCAAAGAGATTTAGTAGTTCTCTGGGTAAAAGAACATTTTAAGGAGGTTGGAGTTTGAKTTGGAGGTTTCTCTCCATTTTTTATCTGACTTGTTGTTAAGTATATGATGGTTATAAATGTATGTGGTACCAAGCCRCAGAAGAGTTTTTAAGATGGAATTTCTGATGCATCATGGTAAAGGCAGATGGGCCTCTCCATTTTGGCACAGTGGCTCAGTCCCCTCATAGTTCTGGAGTGAAGGACACTGGGTACTCCTTCATATGGAGGATGGTTTAAAGGAGAACTATGACATGGATATAGAGATTATTTACTTCTTTTTTGTTCAGGCCTCACCTTCTTCAGCAGGCAGCCAATATGGGGGACAGGTGAGAATCTCTTCCTGTGTAGTTGTTATTCTAACACACAGTTTCTACATCAAAGATTGGCACTTTTATATTACTGAAAAAATATTGTGTGAAAACTCTGTTTATCTGATAACAGATAGGTATCTAAAGATACATGATCTGAAGCACTACAAAAACTATGGAGATCTACTGCTTTGTTGTATTAAATGCAGTTCTGGCCTTGTTCTACCCTCCAACCTGCCCTGTTGCTGTCAAGGTTTCTTAGCTCTAACAGTAAGGAGTGGATGGAAGCAGATTCATCCCTCCTCTACCTCATTTCCTTCCACAAAATGCAGTATCAGAACTGATATCTGAAAAGCAGTATGGTTTAAATAGGAAGAGGGGAGAAGGTGAGGAGTTGCTARGATTCCTCATGCCCCTGTGAAATGAAAGATGACAGATAGAGACTCTAGAGCTGCCTGGAGGTATAACCTCTAGTATGGAGTGACACATAAAGCAATAGGCTGTTTATCTTCCTGTAWTTTTTCACTGTGCAACAGAGAAAAAAAAACAGTGTTTCTTTTAAAAGCTCTTAAAGAAGCTTTTTGAGTGTGCAACAAATAAAAATGCTTTTTCATTTATTTAGGGTATGGGTGCTTCAGGAAGCAGCCAGTATGGTGGACAGGTAAAACTTCTATTTTCATGGTATTTGCAGTTTGGGTACACAATTCATCAGGAAAGCAGATTGGTATTTTTTGCAAAAAAGGAACATTCTAAAATAGAATAGCTTTAAGACAGACTGAAGGAGGATGCTAAGAATGAGTCTGTCTGGTATGTCATACCATGTTATGAGCAAATGATACAGGGGCCTGTGACACTGCATGGAAATATTTCTTCAATGTATTATGGTTTAARAAGCCAATTTTTCGTGTTATGCTTAAATTGAATCAATTTGAAAGACTGAGAACTAGTGAAAACAAGTGAGAMTATTACTCATTAACACAGAAGTAATTAAGTTACTCATTTCTTCCAGGGCTTCTCKTCAGGAGTCAGACAGTCTGGTGGACAGGTATGCTTTTCTTTCTCTGTGCTGTTCAGTTCTGCTAGTGTGATACACTCACAAATTGTTTTGTGTAGTCTTCCTTCACAAGAACTGTTTCCCTTCACACATTTCATCCAGACTGAATGTGGAAAGTGAGACATTGAACAGTGAATCCCTGGCCACTCTTACTACATTTTATCAGAGTAGAAGTGACCAAATAGGCCTCCACTGGCAATCACCTAAAGAGCACTGTGTGTATCCATAAGGTCATAGAGTACCCTGAGTTGGAAGGATCCCTCAGGATCATCAACTCCAACTCCTGCCCTGTGCAGGACACCCCAAGAATGACACCATGTGCCTGAAGAGCWTTGTCCAAATGCTTCTTGARTTCTGACAAGCTTGATGCYCTGGTCTCCTCAAGRCAAAAAAATATAAAATCTGTATTACTACTCAAAAGTTTTAACTTATCCTTTTGTGAATAGGTTTTTACTGTAAATTTTAAATGAGAAGTTAGAAGATTTCATTTTAAAATTTGATCAGTAAGTGCACAGCTAGCCTAAGAGGGCAGGGGAGAGRTAAAGAAACTGCCTTTTTAAATGGAGCTTGGTAAGTTGATGAGCAGTGTTTTATAGTCTATTTCTTAGACTAGCAGAATGTGAGTTTGATTTACTCATTCAGAGGCCTATTCCAATCACAGACCCAGGAAAGTAAGTTTGGTTGTGTTTTGTACAGGGTGGGTGTGTGTGCCCCGGTGGAGGTGCAGTAAGTATTGTCTTTCTATATTTTTCATACTATGTACACATACTGGAGAATTCCCAAGGAACTACAGTTCTTGAAATAATTCTGTCTGTGAAGTTCTGTGCATGATGAATATTTTTCCACATTATGCTAAAATGAGCAGTTTTGAACCAGCTAATGCAGAAGTATTAAGTGACTTGCAACCATAGTATTGCATTCAAAATTAGCTACTCAGTTTGTAAGAGAGGCCAGGGACCTTTCTAASAATCTGTATCCCAAATATCTCATAGTGTACCTGCTGGGTTTCGGACTTTGCGCTTATGATAGTTATTAACAGTATGATGGAACGAGTGAAACTTAGATTAAAATCCTGKCTCCAAATGTTTTCAAAATGAAGGAGAGAAACACATTTGGAAAAGTTRGAGCTATTTCCAGTTTTCTGTCTAATTAGTATATTTCCTATTTCTTTGTAAATTCCTGGAAAAAACCCAGAAAACCCCAAACACACAAAATCTCCCTCACTATTTTGCTGAGATAACGTTAATTTACTTCTGAAGAATGGTTCAGTTACCTGGGTTTTTTTTTCAGTACAGTCAAAATTGTTTTATTGGTCTGTGTAATCAAGCAAAATGACATGCCCAAGTAACCTATGGCATATATGCCAATTCTGAGAGTAAAAAAGTGTTGAAAACAACATAGAAATTAGAATTTCTATAAATAGAAATTGTATTATAATAATAATACTCACTTTATGTGTGTATATACATATATGTGTATATATATGCATTACATATATGTATGTATATATTACTTGACATATAAATCAAGATGAATCAGAATAATAGTAAGCAGTGTGAGTTGATCACTGCAATCTGAACTGTGCCACTGAAGTGAAGGCAGAGTGAACATTGCTGTTTCTGTTGAATGCAGGGCTCTTTCGCAGGAACCAACTACCAYGGAGGACAGGTAGGCACTTTTGTCTCTAACATTTACACAGCTTCYTTCCTCAGGAATAAACATGGCTCCATTGTCATATTTGACAGAAGCCATTMAATGTTCAGTTCAGTCACAGAGATAGGTACAATAATTCCAGAGAGTGCATGGGGCTTTTATTCAATCACTGTTAACATTTCAGTTATATCCTTCCACATACAAGAGCCAAGGTTTTACTTTGTAGTTACAGAAGCTTTCTTACCTTAAAAAGTTACTGAAGAATCATTCACAGGGTCCATCTCACAGCATAAACCACCAATATGGATGTGTGGATTATTAGTCATTTGCCACTGCATTGGTAACTGTGTAAAGTTCTTCCAGTTAATCAATGTCATGGGTCTTGTTTATATTAGGTCCAGGAATTTTTTTTGCCATTTAAATTTTTTGATGCTATTAAAAAAATTATTTATAAAATTTTTGCATTCTTTTTACAGGGTTCATATCCTGGAAGGAATCAGTATGGTGCACAGGCAAGCAAATTTTCTTTGTTTKCAAGATCTTCTTTCTACTTGCAATTTATTAAATGAAAAATATCATGCATTACATATACTGACAGTTTTTAAGGGTCATTTTTACTCCTAATAAATATTTGAAAACAGGGACTGTCAGTAGCTGGAGTCTACTCAAAATGGAGTAGCACAAACAAATTACCATGTAAAGAAATTCCATAGATCATAATTCTAGTTGTTTTACCTCAGAAGATTRTTAAAATAATCAAAAGTTTATTTTAATGAACCCTTTTTATATTTACATTAAATACTTGAAAAATTTGGGACAGAATAAACCAATAGATACTCCTTTAAAAAGATAAATACTGGTGTGTTGCACACAATAACACTATGTTCCTCTTCAGTTTCAACTCAAGACTCTTCCTGTGAAGTGTGTACCTTATGCAGACTGTTTGCCACTGATTCAGAGATGCTACYAGTGAAAATAGCTGACAGATAAAATGAATAACTAACTCATAAGATGGAGCTTATTTTTCATTAGTGTTACTGTGTTTGCGATGTCTCACTCTACCATACTAAAAAAATTAATTTCATTTTACTCCACTGGCAAGCATTGGAGTTCAGTATCACTCTATTTAAAAGATACTCTCATGTAGAATGGARAGGATTCTTAACAGCTGCAAATCAATTTTTTTCCCCAAACTAGCTATTTGGTAATATTAACAATGTTTTTACAATAATACACATGATGCACTCTGAACATTTCTGACATAGTAGAAAATCACAAATGAAGTAGATTTTTTTCCCTTTTGAATAGAGCCACATGTAAGACACTTTTGATCAATTTATTTATGTAACAGAACAATTTCAGTTGGTGTCATGTGACTATTTGCCCAATTTACTACTTTCAGCTGTTGAAGGACTTAGAGGYATTGTCAGAAGTCTTTCACTGCATCTTTTTAGACTAATATACTTTCCAGATTATGACTGAGATTTCCTGTCAAAAGTCCTGTGACGTTTCATTCTGCACAGAAAAACAAAAAGTAACTGATGTTAATTTTCTGTGATTTTTTTTAATAGGGATCTTATCCCTCAGGAGGCAGCCAATATGGTGGGCAGGTGAGTATTCTCTTTCCACCCCAYCACATCTAACCCTTTCCTAACATACTTTCTAGATCAGGTCAGTTACTTGATGCTGACACATACATTAATTTGGACATTTTATTAAGCTTGAACAGTGGAGGTACTACAGATCAAAGTCATTTCAGTAAGAAGAAAAAAAGATTTGGTTTCAATAAGTTACTGTTCTGTGTAAAATATTCCTTTGAACATGCTATAGTTGCCAGGCTGTATTTCATAACACTGCTTTCTTGATTCAAATTRCCATTGTTGTGGTGTGTAGTACAGAGTGTAAATTTTAGGTACCTCATTTACCTTTTTTTGTTCAAAGACACCCAAATAAGCTTGTCCTAAGTACTGCAGAAATTGTCTCAAGACAGTGATAGAAGACTTTTCATTCAATTAATACAAGTTTGATTGACTTTTTACAGGGCTCATATCCTTCTGGAGGCAGACAACATGGTAAACCAGTAAGTACTAGACTTTCAAATTTGCCTTTCTTTTTTCTTATACATCTGTTAAAAAAACCTATAGCTGGTTAGTTATGGACTAGGCAGCTATCTGAGAATTACTTTAATTTACTTATCTGGGATGCTCTCAACAAATGCAATATTCATAATAACCTTTGTGCTCAGARCTCAGTTTTTCATTGATTTTGTATGCATTTGTCTCAAGTATTTCTGTCTTGCTTTGAAGAAAATACTTCCTTTTCAAAGGACATAACAGTTGCCATTTAACTATGCATATTTTCAACTTCTACCATTTCATACTGTTTTTACTATGTRATTTGGACCTTGCTCCTGCCATTCAATGGCAGTTGGTACAAATGTTTTAGCTTATCTCTTATAGAAAAGATGTACCTGTTAATAAAAAGTGACCATAAATGTCATATTTTCTAATTCATGAATCCTAAAGGTGAGACATTTTCTGTACCTATTTGATGGTATTTCTTAAAGACTTAATGCCTGTAACATTTCCTCTTGGCAATCCCATTCAAATAAGCAGAGCCACTTCACCAGAAAACTGAAAAAGATGCTTTCAGAACATCTAATTTTTCTGTRCTCACTTTTTTCAACCACCTTTCTTATTAGAGTTTTCTTTGAGTAGGGGCTGTAGAGTATAGGCCTCTWATAATTTGCCTTTTTTGTTGGTGTCTTTTTTTCCCCAAATGTAAGCATGGACTGATACCAGGAGAATTATTGTTTAATTGGACCTTACTATTTTTTCCCTTCCATATGTTAAACACAACCATAAGAACTATACCATTCTTTTTTCTTGAGAATTTAGTGTTAAATTGTCCAATACAACATTTGAAAGAACACTCATAATAGAAAGATGTTAAATATTTGAATTTCAGATAAGGTTTTGCCTGGGATTTTTGGATGACTGGATATAAAACGGTGTTCATTCTTCTGTGGTCTTTAATTCCAGATAGCAAGAATATTTAAGCACAAATAGACWTAGAGTCAAAAACAGGTATCTTTTTTCAGGGTTCCTCTTCCTCAGGAGGCAGTCTTCAAGGAAAACCAGTAAGGATATTCTTCTTTCAGTATTCTGCAACCAAATTAGAAAGGGGGATATTGGCTTTTAAGATAGGTAACAACGAGGGTGAAATTTTATGTTACAATGGTAAATGTATGAGGAAAATTAAAAATTGGAATATTTTGTTCAAACTTGAACCTCAGGATGAGGCACCATTTTGTTCTCCCACAGCAAAATTTTTATATACTCTGTTACTTACTCATAGGAATATGCTTGGGTCATTCTAAGAAGAATGATGTATTTAAATATCAGGGAAATTGTTTCAGTTTCCAACTYTGTAGTTCAAACAAGACACATTGCTTTGGCCCATTCCTCTGAAACTCTTCATGCAATAAAAAGGACATAGCTGTTCTTATTTGAGACTATCCAATTAAAACTGGGGGGGAAAGTACAGTGAAAATGGTAAAATCAAAATCACTCTCACACCCACCAATATCCAGGGCATTTTTAAGATTGCTGTGTGCTCTTTGACACTGTTCACTGCGGCCTTGTATAACAAAATTAAATGGTTCATAATTATTTCACAGGGCGGCTCTGGCTCAGGAAGCACTTACTCTGGGAAACCGGTAAGAATACTTCCATCACAACACTTTCATCTTCTTTTCTCAGTGAACAAAGAACCTGGGTGGTGGCTAGAGAAAATTTGGGATGATTTGGTCTGAAGACAACATTCTGTATTAATATTGGTTCAACCTTCCTCTTGAACAACCTAAAACCAGGCTGTGGGTWAAGCTATTAAAATCTTGTTGATCACAGGAAAAAACTGTGTTCAAAACCATTGGCTAGGAATACCTCTATAAATGTATTTGTTTGTTTGTTTGTTTTCAGCAATCACCTTACTCAGGCGGCAGTCAAGTGGTAAGAACTTTTYCACTTTATAGTTTCTACTGGTTTCTTCCCATAAATATCACAGAAAACTGAAATCTGTCAAATTTCCTACATCTGGATAAATGTTTGAGAATACATGTGCAACCTAATAAGTGAAATAGTCTTAACAAAAATGAAGAGAAGTGGGACTACATAGGTGCTTTATACTTCTGACCCTGACTATCTCTAAAAAACAYGTGTTGATATAAATGTGGCACATGATTTTTTGATATGAGAAGAGTCTACATAATAGACAGGGCTGTTAGAAATAGATTTCTCTGAAAAATTATATGCTTTTATAATAGCAATAAAGAGAACTCTTTAGGAATGGGTTTATAAAATTTCTCTCTTTTTTTTTTATAGAGCTCTGCTGGGAAACACTCCACTCCCCAATTCCTGATGTTATTCAGTGTTTTGAGTGCCTTTGCTCTCTCTRCTGCTGTATCAAAATGGTCTATATGAGCTTCTGAAGTGTTACTTGACATCCTAAACACAGAATTTATTGTGTATTATTAGATTACTTAATGTAAGAAAAAAAAGTACCGTTAAATCAAATTGGCAGATGCTACTTGGCTGTTATGTTGCATGTCTAGCTGCTATGTCATGCCCCTCATTAGTTTWCCTCTGGTTTTAGTCATTAGTAGATATCATTAGTCATGTCAGTTTTAGGCATCATTTTAAGAGAGCATATTGTACCCTACCTATAYGATTTATTTTTATTTCCAATAGGGAATGCAATGAACACCTACCTGAAATGATTGGTGTGAAAAAGGAATACTTAGGAAATATTTGGTTATTAACCAAAGCAGACAAGATGAAATAAATTGTTGTATATGCAAACTGAACACTGTGCCTGGTAATCAGCACATAAGATAAGGCATATGGAAACTTCTGMTAAGCTGTTCTTCATGGGACAGAAGAAAAGATGCTGAAGTTGTATCAGAGTATTGGCTTTAGTCTTTTGTAATGAAACACAAATTCAACATGGAGATTGCAAAGCAAAAAACCCCCAAAACTCCACGGGACTGAAAGTTTTTTTGGCTTAAAGTTTATTAATTAGAAAAATGAAACAAAGCAAAGACATTATGAACTCCATTCAAACCAACTGCAAATACCTAGAGTTCTGCAAAGAAGCATRTGAGGCAAATGTACCCCAGATTAGGCTAACAAACTACAATCTGCTGGAAAAGAAAGCCTTTTTCCTTGGAGGGAATAGAAAATTAATTAAATTCATAAAAGTAATACCGTCTTGGCTCCTTTTTTCAACTATTTAGTCTAACCTGTATATCTGAAAGGTTCATYTCATGAGTGATGTGTACATCTTCAAGTAGGTACTTCAGTGTGCTCGCTGAAATACCACGGCCCATTTCTGAGTTCAGGAGCAGTTCCACACCTTGCAGCAAACTCTTCTGGAGCTCTCAGAGCCACCTTCTGTTTRGTGTTAACAAAGCGCATTCACCTAAAGCATACTTCCAATGGATGTGTTATTGAACATGTGCCTGCTATTGAAACTGCCAGTATTAGYAGCGTGCTTTTCTGTCACTGTTTACAATTGTAACTGGTGGGAGAGGTTTCCATTCARGTTCTGCCAAGTTCCGCGGGGCCAGGATTTCAGCCGGGTTTGATGTGCAGCACTACCCTTTGCCAACCATGTTATTGAAGCACAAGTTATGCCTTTATACAATCTTCAAAATTTCGTGGACAATTTGCTTTTTCGGACAACACAGTAATGTTTTGTTTGAGACGTCCGCACCTTAATTGGACCCAGCCCTGCCAATCTCTAATAAATTTGTGATGGGTTTCATACAGAACGCTCGTGTCAGTGGCTGCCGAGTTGCCCGTAGATGGTTCGGGCGGAAGGCGGCCGGGGCCGCGGGGGCTGCAGGCTCCGGTGGCTGCCCCCGCCCCGCGCCGATGCCCCTCCGGCGGCGGCCCCGCCAGGCCCTGCCCGGGCCCCGGCCCCGAGTCCGCCCGGCTCCCGGCTGCAGCCGCGGCCCTGGGAACGGAGCGGGCGGGGCTCGGCTGCAGCCGGAGCCTTTGCGGGACGGGACCGCGGCTCCCGGAAGCACCGGGAGCCGGAGCGAGCCGAGCTGGGCCGGCRGGGAGCGGCGGGCAGGTGGGAGCAGAGCCCGGCCGGGGCCGCACCGCGGGGCTGTGCGTGAGGGCGAGCCTGAGGGAGGCCTCTGGTGACGGGGAGACGTCTGGGGTTCGTGCGTGGGGCGGGAAACAGGGCTGTGGGAGGGAAAGGGTGGGATTGAAGAGACACCGAGAGAAATGTCTGGAAATGGAGCGGGTTGGGCAAGAGGGAGGGGAGGGTGAAGTTGAAGTTGCTGAGGGGAAGTTGGGAAGGGGCACGGATCTGGCCAGAGCTGTGTCGGTGCTGCTGAGGCGGTGACTCCCTTGCTGGTGCTCTGCTGAGAAGGTGATCWCTGTGCGTGATGAGGTGCTGCATGTAAAGTTCACAGAAATGCACATTTTGCAAGTATTTGCSTGRTTATCRTCATTTTATACGAAGTTTTTGAAATGAGAAACAGTACAGCACTTAYGGATTAAGCAGAAACTCAGAGGAGAAGTGTAATAATGCATATCATGGAATAAACTGAAAGGTAAAAGATAAATATCAGAAGGTACCCGAAATTGTTTCATTTTATTAARKCCTATAAACTGTGGTTTAAACCAGAGGGTGGAAGACTTGGATTCCAGATAAAATATTTTAAAGTAATGATTGGGTGGAGAAGACTGACACAGCTTTGAGCAAAGGAGGGGTGTGTTATTTGGGACGTRAAGAACGTATGCAACAAACTGAGTGAGCACCACAGTGGGAAGTTTTATTTGCATGGTGGTCTTTACACAGGAGGATTGGGATCTGAGACAACCTTTGCTTTTCAAAGACCAAATGTGCAGAATGACAAAGTGGGTCATAGAATTAACTGCTTTCCTYGAAATCTGTGGGGTTGCCTCTCTCCATAGGCACCGTACTGTCAGTGGGCTCACTTGAGTTGAGCTACAGGCTGCAGGGTGAGTTTGAGCAAGGTGACAGTTGTGGATAAAGTGATTTGCAATAATCTTTCCCTTTATAAATTGCAGTTCATTATTCCCTTGTACATTGTTGGGCATTGTGAGGAGAACTTGTGATTGAAAATCACAGTTTTGGGAGATAAGGATTGCTTGGGATGCATGATATTCTGGTTGGTAGAAGTACTATGTGTAGCAGAAATACTGGTTTGGGGAAAAACTGGTTCTASTAAGTATAAATTTGCTTTCTTTAGAGCAATGTATTGTTAGGAGTAACACTACCTCCATCAATCCTACAGGCTGCCTACACAACCTAGTTCCTTTTTCTGGTGATGCTATTGTTTGCAATAACTAGAAAGAGGCAGGGATCATCTGAGCCAAGTACCTGTGGAATTTAAGTCACATGTCCCCTTAAAACAGTTCCGGATTTGGCAGTGTTAAGGGAGCACAGCACATACTTATCTTTGGGACAGGCTTGCTAGACACAGTTATTCCTCCCATACTGTTCCTGAATTGCCTGAGGTTATTCTTCACTGGTCASTTCTGTTCCTACCATATTCAAGCTGCTTGTGCAGGCTCCGTGCCTTTGCTGGAACTCAGGAGGCTGCACAGCTGGATCCCATCAATAGAGGATTTCTCTAGAGGGGAGGAGGGATTCTTCTTCTGAGGATCTGGCATTATAGTGTCAGATAGTTAGGAGTTCAGGATTTTGCCACTGGATTTCTGAACCTTCTCACATTTCTACCCCTTCTGTGCTGTGTAACTGTCTCATTTTATWTGTAATTACTTGCATGCTGCAATGCCTACGGATTGATTTCCCCTGTTGAGTCTAGTTTGTGTTACTCTGTTCCAAGTAGGTCACCTTGACGGAGGTGTTTGACACACTGTCTTGCCTTTAGCGCCCAGACYTGGCTTGTGATTCATAAATAGCTTAAGTGTAAGCTGCAGCTGAAGCCCAGCTGGATTCAATGTTCCAACTTTCAGCWCCTTAAATCAAGCTCCTTCATTGGCTTGGTACATCTGCAGGAACTGCATTCCAGCAGTCCTTTGGTTCGTGGCATTGACTCCTGTGTGCTTGAGGAGGGATGGGCATTTGAACTGAAACCGAGAACTGAATGGCTCCTTGCTGCTAGAGTGTGAACGTGGCTGCTGGGATCTATCTATACTGTGATCCATACAATGAGCACAGTGTATGTACTGTGTGAAAACGAGGTGCAGTTCAGGCAGCTTGTATCAAATTTCTGTGCTGGCAGGCAGTATGCCTTAATGACTGTAATGTCAATATAAAACTATTGCACTACTGGGCAGAGTTGAAGTCTTCATCTTAAAAGAAATGCTGGTATTAACGTTAGCTCAATGAGGGTGTGAATTTCTAGAATGCTGAATATTTATATTTAATATATGATTTGTATGATATKCATCAAACCAAATTTTTGTCAGTCAAAAAATACAGTCTCTGGATCCTTAGGTTTGGTGTAAAGGATAAAGGTGGTGGGCTTAAAGAGCACTTAGCCACATATCCCACATTTTAAGATAATGCTATACTCTTCCTGCCTGATACATAGATTAGAATGCTAATTTTTTTTCCCCACAAAAGAAAGAAACAAATAGAAAACCTTTGGGAGCTCATGAAACAACTCACTCAGGTTCCCTTTCTACTCAGTTTTCTGTCAACATGTAAGAAAACCTTGCCTGAGTSCAAAGCAATTTATAGCATTCTCTGGAATTACTTTTGTTAATAGTTAATATGTAATTGCATTCCCTTTGTTAAACTTGGCAGTGATGGAATTTCCTGGTTGAATGATATATATGGCCAGTGAGTCACTGATACAGCCTCCACTATCTKTGGCAGAAGCCAAGGTTTTGGTGCAAAGTTGAGAAGAAATTGTTGGTTGATCTTTAACAGTTACCATTTAACATGTAACTCTTCTGTACCTAAGTGCACTTGCCAGTTTTGAAAACCATCTGCATTATTGGTTTTAAAATGGCCAAGAGTTGTGKTTTAACCCCAGCTGGCAGCTAAACACCACACAGGCACTTATTCCCTCCCCCTGGTGGGATGGGGCAGACAATCAGAAGGGTAAAAGTGAGAAAACCTGTGGGTYGAGTCGTAGATAGTTTAGTAGGTAAAGCAAAAGCTGCACCTTCAAGCAAAGCAAAGCAAAGCATTCTTTTACCATACTCCATGGGCAGGCAGGTTCAGCCATCTCCAGGAAAGCAGGGCTCCATCATGGGGAACAGTGACYTGGGAAGACAAACACCATCACTTGGAACCTCTTCCATCCTTCCTTCTTCTTCTCCCGCCTTTATGTACTGAGCATGACTCCGAATGGTCTGGGATATCCCTGTGGTCTCTTGGGGTCARCTCTCCTGGCTGTGCTCCTCCCAGCTTCTCCTGCATTCCCAGCCTCCTCACTGCTGGGGTGGGAGGCAGAAAAGGATAATCCCTGCTCAGCAATAGTGGGAATATCCCTGTGTTACCAACACTTTCCAGCACAAATCCCAAATGCATCTCCCTGCCAGCTGCTGTGAAGAAAATGAACTCTACCCCAGCCAAAASCAGCACAGGAGGTACGRCTGTGCATAGGGAGCAAGGTGACGTTGCAGGAGCAAGGTCCACCAGTGATCTACTGTGTTCTGCTTGATAACCTTGTCTTTAAAATATCATTTGAATCCAGTAATGTTTTTACTTCTTTTCACCAGTTGAGATTTTTTTAATGTAAATGGGGMAATTGGAAATAATTTGTTCCTCAGTTTCTGCTCAAAGAGTAAGGAAAAACCTTTGCTAGAGGATTTGCTTTTAACTGCATTTCTGAAGAAGTGTACAAGCTCCAAGAGAAGCACAGTTTTGTTTTTTTCATAGTGTACTTAGTGCACTTTTTAATGTCTCCAGCAAGAAAAATGAGTAACAAACTGGAAAACAAAAGAAAGAACAAGGTAAGTTTTAAAACTATGAAGTGATTTGCAGTGATTTAGTTGCAAGTGCCAGGTGTTTGGGGAGGAACAGCTGACAACTGTAGATAGCTTATGGGAGGGAACAAATGAGAAACCTGTTCACAGTATGAGGAAAATGGAAAACATAGTAGTGACATTTTAAAGTGAGAAATACAAACTTTAATATTATTAGAAATAYTTGGGGCATGCATTGCTACGATATTGCAGTGACATGACAGAGTTCACCTTGTGGTGGTGASGGGARAAAGAAATGTATTGTCAAATTATAGCAGTCCAAATATGGCAGTTAAATTATTTGTGTGTAAAWTCTACTTCAGAACACAGTTCAGCAGCACTTAACTAGATTTGGAGAGGTCTGTGCACCCTCTGTACCATGTGGGATGTTTGTCATRAAATCACAGAATGGTTTGGGTTGGAAGGGACCTTAAAGATCATCTGCTGCTGACTCCCTGCCATGGGCAGGGAAACCTTCCATRGACCAGGTTGCTCAAAGCCCATCCAACCTGGCTTTGAACACTTACAGTGATGGAGTTTCTCCAGTCTGCTGGGCAGCCTGTTCCTGAATTAGCCCAGCCCTTGTTGAATTTTGTGAGGTTTCTTCCTTCCATTTATTTCTATACTTAAAGTATTTGTTGTATTGTATACTACTTCTGATAAATACAAAGCTATATTCACTCCAACAAAAARAAGTATTTATGGACTAGAACTTTCCTCTGAGGAATGTAGTTGTGCTGCAGAAAATAGCATGTTACTTGTGTGTTATCTGGCACAGGGAAGAGGGCAATGCATGTAGAAAGAAAGAAAAGCATAGAAAGAAGYCTTACAAAAAGAGTTTCTTCAGATTCTGTGAGTTAGCTCTTACTCCACCTTCCAATTGTACTTTTCTTTTGTTGATAGCTTATTATATTTGTAYAAGTGTAGCATTRGCTACACTAATATTAGTTAATATTTCATTRAAGAAATATGAGAATAACATCCTGTTTCTTTAATCTGTTATCCTGATTTCAAAGCCCAGGAAGTGTGTCCATACCTGTACCACTGGAATGACACAGAGGCAGACTCAATCCGTGTTTATTTTCCAGCAGATCCCATATAGAGAATTTGGTGTAGTAGCACARAAAATTTAAACTTTTCCTTTGGCAGTTTTGAGAGGCTGGTTGTCTACTTCTGTGTTGGGCTTTGCATTTTAACTAATACACAAATGCCTTTTATTTGGTTGAGCAATSCTAAACTGATTAGTCATAAAATGGTGTTTGACCTAAGAAAAATGTCCCCTCTATCTTGGCTTTTTTTTGCTCTAAAAGACTGTCAGCAGTGAAAATATTTCACAGCTAGGCTGAAAGGAATTTAATTTATGTAATGACATCACTGTGAAGATTTGGAGTATGATACTAGTTAGTTTRTTTTTCTTTACTTGTGACAGAGTGTGGAGGAGTAAAGAAATAG
This sequence comes from Alauda arvensis, assembly GCA_902810485.1. NCBI lineage: Eukaryota > Metazoa > Chordata > Aves > Passeriformes > Alaudidae > Alauda > Alauda arvensis. The sequence goes on from CADDXX010000329.1 coordinate 122,252, forward strand.
TTGCCAGTAGAGGYTGTTTTTGTCAACTCTTTTGGTGAATTTAACCTACTTTTTTGTTGTGAGACTTGCTGGAATTTACTGTTAATTTGTTTGGAGTTTTTTGTCCGTCGTCTACTTCTTCAGATAATGAGTACTTGGAGTTTTCATGTAAGTTTTTCTGATACTTCCTGTAATTCTGATTTTGTGTCCTACAAAGATTTTGAGTCCTTCTACAAAGTTGAGAACAGAATTAGTTCTTAAACTAATCCTTAATTTTGCACAGGATTTTGCAATGGTAGCTACTTGGCAGCTGAAAACATCAGAAGTTTWTATCATCAGGTCTTTGAAAGACAAAATCTTAAGGTTAAGAAAAGTCCCAAAATCTTATTACTCTGTAGTGAAYTCTGATCAATATCAAGGAGTTTTGGTGTGCTGTTCATTAAGTCAAATTGATTATGGCCTAAATTCATSTGCAAATATTAGAATTTACCAGTATTTTAGGAGGAAAAGTGTAGGGATGAAATAAAAATAAAAAGTAAAGTATTAAATATTAGCCTGGGTTGGAGGTATTACAAAGGGAGATGAAAAKCTGCAAGTCACAAATGTATTAATTTTTAAATTAATATTATGAGCTGGAAATATCTGATTTTCCACTTCAAAAAATCTGCTTCCTTTGAAGAGTTATTCTTCAGACTTTGCACAGTATGGTACTTTGACCTGAAAGGATTACTTCCTGTATAGATTGCTTTGCCTTGCTTTTTGTTCTGAAAACCTTKCCAGGGTCCTTCTCCTTTTTACTTTCCAGGAGAAGAGCTCTTCACATAGAATCCATCTGTATTTTATCCACCTGTGTGTACTGAATCCAAATGTTAGGTGGCTGTAARTCCCACCTTGGCTTCCTGTGCACTGGCTCCTGTGCAGGGCTGCAGGTGTGTCCATGGCACACTGAAGAAATGACACAGAAGGGGCTGATTTATTTTAACAAAGATTAACAGGAGAGTAATGAGGCCAATCCCTCAGATGAGTTATTTAGTGGTATAGTCAGGGAACTGCAGGTCCTTAGCACCAAGTAGTGCATCCAAAACCCAGTAAGAAACCTATGTTGTAACTGTACAGGAAAAGCAATGGGAACTTCAGTATCATTGTTGGTTTAAGAAAATCCAGGTGTGGGCTGTTACTGAGGACAATAGTTCATTTGTTCTGTGGCTGCACAGGCTGCTGCTGGGAGAGAAGCAGGAGCTCATGGCTACAAGTGAGTGCTTACACCTCTGATAGTCGCCTGTAAATCTAAAGGTGTTATGAGTCTGCAGCTGAAGATAGCCCAGYTCTTTAAAGTTCAGTATTTTGCTCCTTTCATGGATTGGTCCCAKTTTGCACAGAGGTCTGTGAGCTGCTAAACAGGTCTTTTAAAAGAGAAGGGACCAGGAGAGCTGATAAAGTGTTCYGTGTGCTTAGGAGAGAGTGGTTAGATAATTGGCACATGTACATTTCAGAACTCTAGTTCCTGCTCTGTGAACCAGCCTGTAAGTACAGCATGAAACTTCACACTCTTGCTGTCTCCAAGCCTGTCTTGTTGACCACTGACAGGACAACTTYTAACAAATACCCTTATTTCAGCTATCATGCTGGACACTTAGCTTCCGCTCTGTGTGAACTTTGTCACTAATGCATTTCAAAGTTTCATACATAAGGAAATATTTCCTGCTACTGGTGCCTTTTTGAGATACATTGTCTGGGGAAAGTTCCCTTTTTTATCATGGCTGCTGAGGAGGACAAGACAGAAGTTATAGATAATGTTGTGGTATGCATTCYTTGTGGCTTTGCTGATGGGCTTATCAAAGTGTTGTGCTGCTTGGTTTATTTTTGTGCTGATTGCTTTGGTACTTGCTCATTAACAGCATACTAGTGATTTACTTTTAAAATTACATTTTAAGCTGCTTCATAAACAGATGATTGTATTTTAGCAAAAAAAAAAAAAAAAAAAAAAAAAGTAAAGGTTATTTTTAATATTATGACCTGTTTTGAAGGTTGCAGAATTGATATTTGATGATTTTGAACATTTGTAAAACCCTTTGCCGTTTTACAGGTTGATGGATTGCAGAAATTTGGGTCTGAGTCAGGAGGGRTATGTGTGTTCCCATTACCTATATTTTATTCAGAAGCATTTTGAAAACTAAAAACAGAAACAAAAATTAAAAAAAACCCCAAACTAAAAAACTTAAAACTAAAGGTTTTAAAGACTTACTTATCTGTAGGTGTGCATTTATGAAATTCAGTGGGTTTTGTCTTAACAGTATGTTGCTCTTTATTTCCAGTTTTTCAGGTCTGAATACTAAAACTGAGGTAGATGGAAACAGTGAAAGAAATTGTTTGTTCAAGTTGGCTCACAWAAATGTAAATTCAGTTTTGTCTAGTATCATAGGCAAGCCTTTTAGTGAAATTCAATTCTGTATCTTCTCTCAGTAGGTTTGTTTTTTTCCCTTTACCTTTTCCTCCCCCTGTCTTCTTTGTGCTGCTGGTACTTCTCCAGAAAGCATGGCCTCTGAATGTGCATGTCCCTTCTTCATCCCTTTGCAGGAACTGTTCTTTTTATTTGTTTCTTCAGAAGTTAAATGAGATTATAGTTCATACAAAAGCATCTCCTATTAAGATTTCTAATGGAACCTTGTGTGTTTCTTCCTGCATCCTAGCATCTTTTTCATCTTTATTTGCCAGTATGCTTTTACAAATATTTTTATAACAGCATGATTTTTGAGATAAACAATTTTATTGTGTAGGATACAAGTGWGTATTTCATATCTTTGTGGCTGTTTATAATTCACTCCTGTTTGCAGGTTACTGCAATGTCTTTTAAGTGCCAGTGTTGTATATGTAGTAATTTGACTTTGAATACTTGGYTGGAGAAAATCTATAAATGCTTAGRGACAAGATAAGGGCAAGTCAGAAATATCTGAGTAGTGTGGCTCTCCAAATGTCTACAAAATCAGCAATGAAGTGCATCTTGAGCTAGAAAAATGCAGTCAGCAAAGAACTGCTTCAGTTCTAGCCACAAWTATTTGGAGGTAGCAGCACATCCTTGAGCAGTGTGGACAAAACTGCATGGTTAATGAGTCAGAAGTGTGCCTGCAGGTGTAAAACACAGGGACAGCTGTGTCCAGACATCTGACACTGAGAACCACATGCATTGTCTGGGCTTGTTACTCTTCTTTTGCTTGTAARCATAGTTGTAAACTTCTAGTTATTGATTTGATTTGACTTTGGCATTATAAAAAATGGCTCTGTTTTTGAATAAGTGGGCAATAGAAGTTAATCTTGTATACAAAGCRTTAGTTTCTGTGTATGGAAGTTCTTTATATGAAGCACAGCAAAAATTATGTGATACTCTGAGTAGCAGCAACTTTTTTTTAAATTTCCTTGTCATATATTGTGCTTGCAATGAAAACTACTGTCTCTATTAGTCTTCTGCAGTAAGTTAATCCTTTAAATTGGTGACAAATTGCGAAGAAAACTGCATCAACTTGGTGGAAGTTCCTGGCAGAGATGAGGAGGATGGTACAGCTTTACTGACATGAAGTCTGTGGTAGTCAGTGCAGCCTGACAAAGCAGTTGCAGTCACGTAGTAATCTATATTCAAGGAATTGTTTTCTGAGCAGGATAATCAGCAAGACAGGTTTAGTGCTGCCTCCCCCAAAGCTTCTCCATCCGATGTCTTCCTCTCCAACTCTGCTTTCCCACAACCCTCCTTTCCCTTCATTGCCAGGCATACCTCTCATTCTCATTTAAAGCAGCCCAAGCCTCACCCTTCTTTTGCTGGCACGGTGCCACCTGGCAAGGCAGAGACTGCARCCTGACAGAGCTGGCAGAGGTGGAGCAGTGGGAAGATCTCTTTGTTCTGGGAGCAGCTCATTGCAGCAGAGGTGTGGGCATTCTGCTGTACCACAGCAGAAAATGTCTGCACCTTGAAAATACCTTCTGAGCCTTCACCTGCATAAAGAAATCTGTGATTCCCAGTATCTGCAACATTACCTTTGGGTTTGTTTCTTTATTTCTGTTTCAGAAAAAAGGAAAAAGTCAAGAGATGTCTGCCAATTTAAAGTACCTTTCCTTGGGCATCCTGGTGTTTCAGACCACCAGTTTGGTGCTGACCATGCGCTATTCTCGGACACTGAAGGAAGAAGGACCTCGTTACTTATCCTCTACTGCAGTAGTTATTGCTGAACTTCTGAAGATTTTGGCCTGTGTTCTATTAGTCTACAAAGACAGCAGTATGTGTCAAATTTTGCACCAAGTAATTTTCCTAATCAATATGCTGTATTGTAGTGGCAACTGCAAAGCAGCCATGTGAGTACAGGCATACAACAAAGCATTTCCCTTCTCCTTGTGTAAGAAATAAGTCTTGGAATGACAATAATCAGACTGCAGTATTTGCTTTAGGGAATGTAGAAATAAGGATATTTGCTTAAGAGAATGTGGATGCTGAGGAGTGCAGGAATTAATTTTATGTGAACATCTCAAAGTTTGTGTTTTCTCAGGCATTTTAAGAAATCTGTATGTAAAAGTATGAAAAAATGAAAAGCTTTGAGTGTGTCCAAAGCATGAATGATAATTTAGAAACCTGTGATAAACAGCAGATGCAGAAGGGAAGAAGCAGTTTCCTTGTTACAGGAAGAATCATAGTTGTAAGCTAAAAAAAGAAAACCATATTCACATTTACTCCAGTTCTTATTTTGTATATTTAAAATGGAATTTATCTGGTTTGTTTGATTTTTTTTTTTAACAGCTTGAAAATGTCATTGTCAATGCTTGAATATTGATGAATCTGTAGGTTTCTAAATATGCACTTTTTAGGTGGTACTCTTTGATACATTATCTTAAATTATGGCTCCAGTTTCAATAAGTTTAACTCAATTATTTTGAATAATTGTTTTTATTCTGATATTCCAGGCTGCAGGAAGACATTTGCAGCCATATTTCTTTACATATACAAGGCCTGTGAAAGTCACACAAACATAGATGGTATTTTCAGGTCTTGGTGTAGTGATAGCCATAAAAAGGRACAACAGTTTAAGAACAGAAAGTTGCTGTTTCTCTTTTTTCCCACTCCTTTCCTTTTAGTGAATGTCTTATTTCTTTTACTGTTTCTTTGGGTAGAATGCAATTTACGGACTCTGAACAGAGTGCTACATGATGAAATCCTTAACAAACCCATGGAAACTCTTAAACTTGCTATTCCTTCAGGAATTTACACTCTTCAGAACAACTTGCTATATGTAGCATTGTCAAACCTAGATGCAGCCACATACCAGGTATTGCATATTTGGAATTCTCTGTAAGTTTAAAAAAAAACCCCATGAATTATGGCACAGTAGTAGTAACTGTTCCTGGTTCTTCTAGGTTACATATCAACTGAAAATTCTCACCACAGCATTGTTTTCTGTGTCCATGTTGAGCAAGAAACTGGGTGTATACCAGTGGCTGTCACTGGTAATATTGATGACAGGAGTGGCATTTGTGCAGGTAAATATTAGCAGGTGGTTTGTGGGGTTTTAATGTGTTTGTTCAAGAACCATGGATTTCTATACTGATTATCCAGCTTTCTGATTCTACCAGCTGCACACGAGCACCAGAGTATAGTCAGGAGCTACGAATCACAGCTGGCCAGGTCTGGAGGACACCAGAAATGGGTCAAAGGCAGAAGATAACACCTCTTTTGCAACCCAGTGCTCTGCTGYAGAGTGTGACAGGGCCTCTGGAGCAACCTGCAAGTAATAATGATAGCGATTTTTATTAGCACCTTTCTTCAGGCATTAGGAATTCACAGATCCTCTCTGCCAGTACAGGCTGTGTTCACTTTGGCATGTGGATTCAGCACAGCAAATTCACTTTGGACCATTTCAAAAAGCAAAATTGGCCTCAGTTCTAAATARTGCAGGTATCAGAGTTCGTGGTTTTCAGAGGGCAGGATCATAGGATRCGAGACTGTTTTAAGAATTTTTAGCAGATTTTAGTATATCCTAGAAATTTTTATTTTAAAACTTAAGGATTTGGAAAAAGATACRGTGATTAAATTCAATAATGAAAAATGAGAACAAAACACTGACAGTAGTTTACAGACTCCTCAGAAAGTTTTTGTCCGTGGCATTGCATTTTATTCAGTCAGCCTTAGACACATTGGAAGATTTAACTGGTCTGCACAATCACCAGAGAGGGGCACRTGAAAGAGAATTCATCCCATCTTAATGACAGCTGGTGTGAGTAGTTTTCTAACTGTGCTTATATTTGTAAGGAAAGCAACTKTTGGGTGGCACAAGTTGTGGCAGAGAATGACCATGATAGGTYACACTGGGATTCAAAAACAGTTCATGCTTATAAAACATAAATCCTGCAGCTGTTTAAATTGATGAATATTCTCCCAGTTCAGGCACAAATTTATTCATTACAAATATGTAGAAAAAAATTGTAGCTTTGCAGTCCTTTAAAAGTATTTATGGTGCAAAATACAAAACTTTATGTGATGGTCTGTATTTAGTAACTGTTACTGTTGGTGGAAAACAAATTTGCATTTTGTACATGCTCATGACTTGATTTCATCAGTGAATTTTGTGTATCTGTTTTTAYATCCAGTGGCCTTCAGACTCTCAAGCAGCACCTGCTAAGGAGCACTCAGCAGGATCCCAGTTTGTAGGCCTGATTGCAGTTCTYATAGCATGCTTCTCTAGTGGATTTGCTGGGGTTTATTTTGAGAAAATCTTGAAGGAAACTAAGCAGTCTGTGTGGATCMGAAACATTCAGCTTGGTAAGTTTAATTTTAATCATCTGTTAGAGATACTGCATTCTGAAGCATTAAGATAATGTTCTGAAACCTGAGTATAGTGGAAGGAATKAAAACCTCTCCTTACTATCTGTTTGTATTTGTGGAAACAGTGTGTATTCAAACCAAGTTTTCCTGAACAGGGTGTAGGGAATACATCAKGAAACATTATATTAGGGAATTATGGGGGCAGAGAAGGGTTGCTAGCTGGGATTTAAGGTAAGATTTGGTGTTGTGGGTGGAGCTGCAATATAAAATCCATTGCCAAGGAAAGCTGATTATTATAATTATTGTTATTATTACTCTGTTTCCATGGTAAAAGTGCTTTCATGTGCAACAGCTATCTCAAATAATTTCCGGTACGAATCCATATTTGTTGAAAAATCAATAATGTTCTCAAGCATTGTTCAGATTTTCTGCAGTGYACAGATGTACCCTTAGTTTGATAGTTGGCCTGGTCATATATTGACTGTTCCAGTAATTGCTTTGTGAAACAAGGATATCAGAACAAACTGTATCTAAATGCTGACTCTTCAAGGTTATGAATGATTAGGGCAGTGATGTTTGAAGACATAAATGTCTGATTATATTGAGAATCAGATCACCTGAGTTTTGTGTTTACTTTTGTAGTGAGCTTAATCTACCTCAACAGAAAGCTCAGTAGAATGTTTATTATTGAGGTTGTTTTCAGTTCAAAAATAATGTCATATTCCATAAAGGTTTTAGTAACTATTTAAACACATAAATACAGTTAATCAATACATATTAAATACATATAAAAATAAATACAGCTTTTACARCACAGCTTTTACAAAATACATAACATGTGAAATCACATTTTCAAAAATGCATTGGTGTCTTCTTTCTGMAAGTAGTAGTTGTCCACTTCAGACATTTTATTATTCAGGAGCAAGGCATTCATAAGCAAGAGCTCTGAAATAGAGCATTTCTTAAAACACAAAAAATCCATGTATACAACCAGGTTTTCCTTTTCATATCCATAGAGAATTACTAAAACTATAGAAAATAATGGGAAAATCAATTAGAATTAATTGTTTTAAAAATCAGTTTTTAATGCACAATAATGTCATTAAAAGGATGTATGAATGGGTGATTGTATCTCTTTATTTTAGCAGATCAATAGGAAAATACAAGTAAATGGTTTAATCTGAATAAAACCTACATTTTTAGTTCTGCCTACAAAAAGAATTATTTCTTGACAAACAGAAGGTGTTATTTTGCTCAAAAAAGCTGAGAAATGTGATGAAAATCACCTTTTCACARAGAAGGAATAGAAAAAGCCCCTTTCCTGCTCAGGACTAGAGCAGTCACAGAGCAGCTGCTTACATGATGCTTGAGGGATTAGGAAGAGCTTCCCRTTAGAAGAACCCTGGAGTCACCAAATTAAAAACTCCGCAGTCACCTCAGATTCAGCTTTTGACATTAAGTCTATACTAGTAAACATTCATTGAGTTTGAGACTGGCTCAGGAGAATCCCATTTCAAAGATCCTTGTCTGAATTGGCAARCTGCTAATTGTTGCTCCTGCTATGCCAGACACCTTCTCCTCCACTGACTGTTCTCCCTGTTTTTCTCTCCAGGCTGTTGGGTGGCTTCAGCCTTCAGTCATGACTAGTTTCAGGAAAACTGAAATASCATTTAAGTGAACTTTGCTATATGGCATAAACAAAAATCACATCACTCCATTCCAGTAGAAAGCAATGGAAGTATATAAGGATATCTTAGTGGAAACAATCAAAACTTGTTTCAAGTGTGGAGAATAGCTTTTAAAAAAGAACAGCAAACTGATTGTATTTGGATGTGATGGAATTGCAAGTGACAGTCCAATTCTAAAATCAGAAATACAGGAGCAGCATTTAAGGATGAGGAACCCATTTGYATGTTTTTCACCTGAAGCTTTTAAACCAATCTTTTACTTTCAGGATTTTTTGGTAGCATATTTGGACTGATGGGTGTTTACATTTATGATGGAGAACARCTRTCAAAGAATGGATTTTTTCAAGGATACAATAAACTTACTTGGGTGGTAGTTGTTCTGCAGGTGAGACCTTGTGTTGCATGTTCCTGTCAAGGCATTCGGGGATTTACTCTTCTGTAAATAACTGGAGAAACTGATGGGTGTCATTGAAGCTACTGAGAATTCTATAGGCAATCCTGATCTATCATTATTAGCATAAACCTCTAAATGAAAGTCTGGAAAATATATAGCAAGTATGTGATTAAGTATTGGGCAAATGAAAAGCATGTAAGCATTATTTATTTTGTGATGTTTGAAATTATCTCTCTATATGCCCTTCCTCATGTGGCTAAAAATGTACAGTGCAAGTATTTTCACTCATTTAATAGTGGTAATGTCATCAACGATTTCTTTAATGGGGAAATAACTACTCCAATATTTACTTTCAACAGTACATATCCCTTATATAAAATAAATGTATTGCTGCTCAATATAGACAAAAGCTTTTCCTAAAGTTGGTGCATGGTGTTAAAATAGATGCTCTCAGTCAAATTACCAGTTTGTGAATCCAAACCTCACTATTTTTCCAGGCACTTGGAGGGCTGGTGATTGCTGCTGTTATAAAATATGCAGACAACATTTTAAAGGGATTTGCAACGTCTCTCTCTATTATACTGTCAACATTGATCTCCTATTTCTGGCTGCAAGATTTTGTTCCTACAAGGTAAGAATTATTTTCCATGTTTACTAAAAAAAAAAAAAAAAGTTGGAAACTTATATATCAGCTTACCTGATATAACGGCGAAACTAAATAAAAAAACAGATCCCGTCCAAGCCACACTTTCAGAATGTTCAGGTCCAGCTTGCACTGGATCCAAGTTGAGCCTCACCCCACAGTGAACAGTAAGTTTGTCAGGCGGGGGAGGAGCCGCTGGCTCGGGGTCCCGCGGCGGCCGCGCCCCCTGCGGCCCCGCGCGGGTACTGCAGCCCTGGTGCCGCGTGTCCCGGGACAAGGGGCCGCCGCTGCGTGTCCCGGGACAAGGGGCCGCCGCCGCCGCTGCGTGTCCCGGCTGTTGGGTCAGCACAGGGACATCGCCTCTGTGCTGCCTTTCATCGCCCGCACCGCAGGCTCTTACCTAACACAGATCACTGCAGTCACGCACCCATGGAAGTAACGCTGCAGCACTGAGYTGCCCAAGGGCACCCAGAAGCCCAAAAGCAGAGCTGTTTCTAAAGGCAGTGCCACTTTTAGTAGTGAGAACAGCCGAGAAAAAACGAGTAGTACTTGCTCCGTTCTTCTAGGCCCTGTAAAGTGTCCTGGTGCTTTGGGGATCAGACTGTGGTGGCTCTGCGTGCCACAGGTTTTGTACATGGGTAGGTTGAGAACACTGCTTGTTCCTGTGTGGGYTGTAGAATTAATAATCCCACTTCCAGATTTAGGAATAGGATTTTGTTTATGACTGACCAACACTCCTTCCATGTACTCATAACATAAAAGTATTTTTAGTAATATTTATGACTTTCGTATCTGGTACGAAGAAACAGCTTTTTATCTAAAGATACATATTTGTAATACTGTGGTCCCTTCTAGCCCTACCCATTCTGTGGTTCTGTATTATCAGGGCTTTAGTTAAACATTCAAATAAAGAAATGGCTTAAGAAGTGGAAGACATTGTACTTAAATTATAAGTAGATGATATTTGTCCCATTAAAACAAATGTAGAAAGTGTTTTAAGAATTCCTGTGTGGTCAAATGGAAAATTAATAAGTAACTTAATAGCTTCTGCAAACACGTTGAAATTTAAATAGACCCAAGTAACAGTATGTAGAACTTGAAGCCATCCCATTTAATAAAACTTGATTAACTTGAGTTAATCAAACTTAATCTTTAGTATCTTGSTTATGCTAACAATGTACTTGAACTGGAACTGTAATTGTTTCTGTCACATCTACAGTTATGATTGGGGTAATAGATGTAAAGTACTTAAATGCTTCAATGTGTTGCAAGGGGCCATGTCCCAAAATAGGCTAAGTGTATTCTCTGAAGGATTATCATGTCATATGTCACAGGTTGGTTTTTTTTAGCATTTGGTTCAGAAAATGAAATTGTTGATGATGTCATGTCTGTGATSAAAATTATTTTCTAAAATCTTGACATAAGCTTTGGACTTCAAAGCAAACACAGCTTCAACAAAATGATGCATGTAATATGTGAAGAATGGGTGGGTAACCACAGTAGCTGCTTTTCTTCAGCTCCTGCTTCCATTTTGCACACATGTTTAGGTAAAAGTTTAAGAAAAAAGGTATTGATCTGATTGCTTTTGGCAATTGTTCCATGAAAATGTAATTTTAATTTTCAAAATATGTTAATACAATGATACATTAATTTGCAGTTACAGGTATCTTACCTCAACAACTTTCTGCATAAATAAATACATATAAATTATTTTGCTCTTCATAAATGGGACCAATATAATTTATCTTCCTGTTTTCCTCATGGAAAAATGTCCTTTCTTTTGATTGTATTGCATAAAGAAATCTGCATCAACTAAAACAAATTTTTTTTTTTTTGTCCCTATTCTATTCAGTGTCTTTTTCCTCGGAGCCATCCTTGTAATAGCAGCTACTTTTCTATATGGTTATGATCCCAAACCTGCAGGAAATCCCATTAAGGCATAGCAGACTTCCTCAGCAACCTGCTTCTGGAGATCATGCACTGGGGCCTTGCTAGCACTGGCATGTGGGAAGTGTYACTGTGCCCTGCAAGGGAAGGAGGACTGCCCTGAATGTGCTGAAGAAATGCTGATGAGTAGTTCTGAACAGCCAGAGGGCTTACAGGTGGAGGGTGATGCTGTCTCTAACTGAAGGGGGGGAAATGTCAGGGGAATGCCCAGTGCAACTTGCTAATAAAAACTTGAAAGGAACCAAAAGTTTCCAAGAAACTACAATTAGCAATGTTTACAGCTTTGACTAAGATTGCATCAAAAGAATTACTGTATTGACTGCTGCAGAAATATGTCCTATGCACTCTTTGAAAGAGCACACGACAACATTGTCAGATTGTTTGTTTTTGGGATTGGATTCTATTTAATCTTAGTAAATATGTTTTTAACTGTTTGTCTATTTACGTGAAATGAGCTGAACATCATYATTCTAAAGTGATGGTTCTAATTAGGTAGTCCTTATTCAAACTGTGAAAATTGAAACATGATTGAAAGACACTTTCACAATAGCAAATATTTTTATATTTTTAGAAGGCTGATTTAATAACAGAAATCTGTTATTAAGTGATAATTTTACGATTCTGTTGCYTCTGTAAAACTGTTGTAAGAATGTTAATGTTCTTACTGAAGTACAAAGGGAGGAGTACCCCAGCCCCCATTATCCTGTAAGGTTGGAGCACATGGAATAACTCTGGGAACACTGGCTGGAGGTTACCCACTAACCTGGGAGCAGGAGTAGGGTTATGATGGCTGCTTGCTCAGATGTAAGGTTCATTCTTGTTATTTTACTGATTATAAATCAACTTTTTGGTAGAACCTTAAAAGTAGTTTTTGTGCTTTAAATATGAAGATTTTTTTAAACCATGATTTAAAAAAACAAAGAGCCCATTGTAATAAGCATTGTAAAGGCATTATCATTGTCTGCAACAGCTCCATCTGGAGATATTATGGTATGGCATCTGTATACTGTACTGTACTTTATTACAGAGGTGTTTTTTAAACAAGTGTTGTTTACTCATGAACTCTTCCAGGCTTTTTCTGTCTATTTCTATGTAATGGCTTAATTAGAGTTTTGGTGGGGTTTTTTAAATCGTTATTATTTTGTTCCATGAGTCCTTGAGCCAACAGACCAAAATGGGTTCTCTGGACCTATTTGTTTTAGTAGTGGAATTACTTTAATAGAAAATATAATTAAAAAGCAATTGATTGTGCAATAGGTAAATATAAAAGCATGCTTTTATTCTGTTTCAAAAAAAAAAAAAACTTCACAAACAAACATTGCTGCAATTAGATCAATTAGACTGTTACGGACACTTCACTTGAAGTATTTGCATATAATCAGAAACACTAAGAAAATCTGGAACTAATAAACAAAAAACTGTCTTCAAAATCCTTGGTTTTCAGGATACTGTTCACARTGGATGTTAATATTGGGTGACTCATGTGACACCTGTGGTGGTGCATTTGTATAAAAACATATCAGGAGTCCCTTACCAGTAGAATGGCAAGTGGTAAAAACATCTTTATTCCCTTCCCTGCCACCACTCCCTTCATGSTTTTTCTCACACCTATCTTGTACTAAAGACAACATGTATGAGAAAGGTGTTTTAAAATGTTTGAAAGTACCTCATCTGATTGACTAGGAGATTTTGAAGGACTGCTCTGAGATTTCTGAGTGAAGTGTTGTAAATGGGAAAGGAAGAATTCCAATTATATCACTCAAGTAAAAATAGTGGTTTTCTTCTGTTGGCAATTACATGTTTTATCAATGTTTTGTTTGCTTGTCTTATCAGAACAAGACATTAAAGAAATATCAGAGCTCTGCCTAGGGCTTGCTAAGCTTTGTGAACTGTCTTTCCCAGCATGTTGTAATTGCAGGAGCTTTGCTACTTGGTGTCAAAACTATCTAAATGGGCATTCTTTGTTAATATTAAATAATTTACATGTAACATTCAAGTGGCACAATCTTTGGCAGGTCCCTTGGAGCCATTTCCCCTGCAGTGCAGCCTGGGGTAAGGTGTGTGCATGGGCCCAGGGCAGAATGGGAACAACAGGGCTCTGAGGTGAGTTGGGAAGTGCTGGTAGGCAGCTTTCAGTTGGAGTTTGGCCCTACACAGGAATACTTTGGATTTCATGAATCACGGTAGTGGGAGGGTTCAAGTGATATAATTGGTTACTTTCCTAAGAAAAGTGTCCAAAAAACGTAAGAAGCAGGTTGAGAACATTTTAAAGCAGGTTGTACAGGAAGGGACCAAAAAAGCCARATAATTACCACATGACTGGAGCTCTGTCACATGTAGCCTGGTTTTAATATTTCAGGTGTACCTGTCCTTAATTGCCAGTAAGGATGTTTAAAGGAAAGACCAGGAATATGTGCTCTTTGCCTTGGAATAAGATGCCATGCAGCTTTGGAAAACTGCCTGCTGTACTAAGGAACAGTAACTCCTGTAAATCAGTGACTTCCATGCTTTCACTTGACAGTCCAGTTCTGTTTTCCAGCAGATGGATAGACCTTGTCATAGACTTATTGCTGAAAAGAAAAAAGGAATTTGCATTTTTAGCTGTGTTTCCTCAGCCTTTGGCAGGCTGAGGAAAGGCTCTTCTCTGAGGTGTGACTCTGCACACGGGGAGGTACACAGCTTTTGTGAGAACAGAAGGGATTTGGGGAGGGCTTACTGATTTCTGTAACCTTTGCATCAGAGAGCATATGCACATTTTCTCACCGAGATACTTCTGTATTTGGATTTTAATTTTTTTTCAAGTAGCTTTAAGTCTGTAACTCATTAACTAACCAAAGAGGAATAGCTAGCACAGAGCTTTGGGATGTAGTGATAATGTGCTTTGAGTTTGCCCTAAAAGCAAATGCTGTAGGAGTCTAACTTTGCAAAAATAAACTTGTCTTTCTGAACTACTTTTCTGGCTTTCAGAAATGGTTTTGTTAGTTTAGTTGTATATTTAGAAGGCTAACCTATACTTAGCAGAATTTTGYTTAAATATTTATAAAGTTATAGAAGTTACAGCTAGGTATTTATTTGCAATAACTTGARTTATGTGATTTTTCTTTCTAGACAGAGGTGTAATAGTATTTATTGAATACTTGGATATTTGGTAGTTTTATTTGAGAATCTCTGGGATATGTGATAAATGGTCAAATAATGATAAACTTAGGACTATCTTCAAAGCAAATAGATCCGCTCAGTGCTGAAAAACCTTGAGTTTAATAAAGTAAGATAACCTTTTCTTTCAACATTKTATTTCTAAACAATCCACAAGTGCCCAAAAATGTATTTATTAAGTTTTATTCAACTTCATTGTTTTAGACAAACTTGAAGAAAACATCCCTTTTTATTTGTTTCAGTAAAGGGTAGATTCATGTTCTAGATTCAACTTTACAGTATAACACCTTTAGTTTTTTACTACAATGTTTTAGTAACTATTGTTTATTTTTCCTCAAAAAGACAAAACAATCTCATTTTGCTTGTGTTTCATGTGCATACAGGCCTCTCACAAACTSTTAGTAGTATGTAATTCTTTTGTGTTTCTAAGTTATTTTTATGGTTRTATTTCAAAATACTGTAATAGATTTTGTTCATTTTTTTAAAATTGATAAATGAAACATTGCGTTTCTTCTGGTTTTTGTTGTCAGTAACTTTCATATTTGAATGTATTTCCTAATCAGCCCTGCATGTTCTGTTGTATTTAAGCAATCATCATTTTCTGAATTTGAAWTTGTTGCTCATTTTACTCCTGGTGACAATCTTTCTTGCTGGATATTGTGTTGAGGATTATTCATTCCTTTCATATCTGAAATCTGTGTTTTGTGAGAATGAGTTATTAAAAATCAGTAAGGGATTTTTTTTTTTGTACTAGAAAGGTAACATTTATCTATAACATGGTATTGTACCATGTATGTGTAATGTGTCATTATCTAAGGTGGTGCATTACTGTGAGAAAGTCCAAATAGTGTTTCCTTGCCTTWGTTTTAATTGTTCTTTTCATTTTTAATGCTGACTATTTTCCACACTAAGAGAGTCCTGCTCTTTCCAGGTAAGTTCATTGTATGTTTTTAGATATCTAGAATTAAGGCATTTTACTAAAGAAAAAYGTAGGGCAAAATGCAACAAAATATTTGGAATTTATTAGATCCTATCTTCCGCTTCAGTTACTGTCCAAAGTTCTGTTCAGTTGAATTCTTAACTTTTTCTAAGTATTTCTCAGCTGAATTTATAACTTTCTATAAGAAAAGAACCTGTCCTGACTTGCCATTCAGTGCTTGTTCTCGTTCTTGAATGTCTGCTGCACATTTGCATCCAAGAGTGAACATGGCACATTAACTTGTCTTCAACCTCCCATCATCATTCTGACTGTAATTAGCCATATTCATTTAATTAGTGATTTATAGCTCAGTAAGAATTGCTTATATGCTAAGCATATGTTTGTATTTGCTGCCATGAGTATAATTTTTTTAGATTTTATTTAAACTTTGTCCTTAWTGTCAATATATGAGCCCAAATATAAATCATTTATTCAAACATTGTAGCAAACTTTTAAAGGTAGTCTTAGTTTTTTTATATGTTGGTATTTGTGTGTGATTACACTGAATACAGTTCTAATATATGGTGTTTCCAGGCAGTTTGGAAAAGGTTATTTTTTGGTGTAACACTGCTGAACACTGGAATGCATCTTACATSACCTAACATAGTCTTTTAAAACCATATTGAAATAAAATGCTGTATTTTTTTTCTTYTATATGTGTAGATAATGCCACTGTAGTAATAAACTGGTTGAAATTAAGCACTGTCTTTCTTAAGAATATGATTTAAAAACTGTTTGAGAGCTTTGTTGAAAGGAGAGACTTGCCTTATGCATATTTTTGCAGAAATAAAACGTTTTAGATATTATTAATATTTCACAATGTAATTTTAGCAGAATTTTTCTATAAATTCTAGAGGGCTGATATACAATGTTTGTTAGTGGTAGCTTTTAACAAATATCTTACTGAATGTTGCCAGCAATTTAATTTTGACTGAGACATGCTTCTTTTTGACCACTGTCATGACTTCTTGAGAATCACGTTCAAAGAGCAGTGTTCTTGTGACACTCTGTGCTCCTCTGGTCCTGAAACCCCAGAYGTGCCCTGAACCAGGGCTGGTGGGGGGAGCACCTGGGTGTCAACACCAAGTTATAGCATGGGGTGTGGTTGTAAAACACTGTAACACTGTCAGGAGCTAGGAATAGCTGTAATTTACACTATATCAAAGACCTGAGCAGAGTTCACAAGCATTTGCTGTACATGATGGATAACATGTTTCTCTGCCCTTTCTGCAGTCATATAATAAAACTGGSTCGTTTACCAGCAGTTTTCAGGATACTTCATTTCTATCAGTTTCTTTTGTCAATTTTGCCCTGCTCCTAACGGTAACATGCAACATGATTTAAACTGAAAATTTTATGTCATTAGGTAACAATTATTCATCATCTAGGGACAGTGTTCTTCAAGACTGGTGTAAAAGTACTCCTTGAGGAATCTTCTCTGAAACTAGTGAAACCATCATCTGCCTGTGCCTTGGAATCCCCCTAGGGAGATGAGTACTCTGTCCTTTTTCATCCCTCTYYCAAAATGATGGTAATGTCTTCTCTGGCTGGCAGGTARTGGTATGCATTTAYTTARTAYAGAGGRTTGAACACTGCKKRTGTTTAGATGTAACAGACAATTCTTKTTTCTCTTTCRCAGGAGTTTGTGTTAAATAATGTTAAATATTTWGGTTAATGTTATGTTAATATATAAGTTAAATAATGTTAAAGCAGATTATGTTGGGACTTGTGTGGGTGGAGTTTAATATTTGAAAACATGTAGCTGGCTGAAATTCATGACAGCAGCAGCAAATCTAGTCTACATTCTCATTATTTGAGTTTATTCTACATTCTCATTATTTGAATCATCTGCTCTGTCTACATGAGCAAACTTGATACTTAAATACATTTATTTTGAGATAATGACATCAATAACAGCTGTTGGTCTAATATAAAAATGTGGATAGAAAACCATCTTGTCAGCCTTGTTACCAAATGRCTTTACTGACATTGTAGTTGTGTTGACTTTTTATGTGAGTTCCTAACATGTCACACACGTCTGTGTGTGACTTTCCAACCAAAATGTAACAGCACTCTGAGGAACAGACTTGAAACTATGCCAACATTTTAGGTCCCCTCTCCTTTTCAAGTAGAAGTGGGAGAGAATTGTCAAATACTTCATGTGACACATTAATACTTGTAWCAAGTGACTGATAGTAGCAAACAACCCAGGCCTGCTAGATGCACAGGTAGTTTCATGAGCTGGAGTCTGCTTCTTTGTCTCACCGTGACTAGATCCGTTGGTCTGAGTAGAGCTGTGCCTCAGCAAGTTCTAAATTCCTTAAAAGGTGCATTATGATGAGATAAGAGGTGCTTGATCTTAAGGCTAAGGGTTTAACTTAAGCCCRCACGACCTTAATTGGTGAGTGATTGACACCCGTTTGGTAATTCGGTGGGAGATGCAGAGCCGGTCTGTACCTCAGGGATGAGTTCCACTGTGGGTAGGGRCAAGAAGCTGTTCTTGTGTAGCTGAGGTTTTGGGGGAAACGGGGATGTCACCGGAGGTGGCGATAAGCAGCAAGAGGGATGAAAGGCGGAGGAGTAAGAACATAGAGAACAGACTAATAYATTAATACAGCCATGGAGACTTGTGTCTGTATCGTGAATGTACTGCATGGGACAGTTATTGCTCCTTAGTGGTGCCAGACATCGACAGCAGATGAATTTATAAACCRCAGAAAACCTAACGATGCCAGCAACATGTTTCTAAAATATTTTCTCCACTAATTGGCTTGGTACCGTGGGGAAGCTGATCCCTGTTATCTTGTTACTTGCAGGCGCTGTGGTAAATCAGAACCTGGGATGACCTGCGCGTTTGAAGGTGTTGGAGCTTTCAAGAATGAAGTTTAAAACTTGATAGTAAGAAAGAATATCTGTCTCCAGGCTGGATCTTTAGGGTGGATTATATCTGTGTTGGTGTACTCTGGCTCTAGGAATGTCAGGTAGAACCCGTACGAACTGCCTGCCTTTGCTCCTTTCTCCGGGGCGCCTCAGCCGCTCCGGGAGAGAGGAAGCGGGGCCGGATGTTTCGATTCGGGTGGGAGGGACGGGGTGATGCTTGAGGAGAACCTGAGGCTCCCGCGGAGCCGCGCTGGGTGCTTTAGTCCGAGGCGTTGTCAGGCTGGGGGCACCGAGCGGCGGAGGCAGTGGGAGGGCGGCTGTAGCAGCGGTGCCTGCTGCCCGCGTTGCCAAAGCGCAGCCCCGCACTTCCCGGAGCGGTGCCCGCTGCCCGCGTTGCCAAAGCGCAGCCCCGCACTTCCCGGAGCGGTCGGGGCGGGGCGCTCTGCACACGTGAGCGGCGCGCGGCCAATGGCGCGATCGCGTGATGCGCAGCGCCGGCTGCGCGCGCGGTGGGGCTGCGCAAGATGGCGGCGGGCGCGTGAGGGGTGGCGGCGGCCGCGGCGGAGGGACGGAGGGAGCCGAGGCCCGAAGGGAGCCGGGAGGGGCCGCTGGTGCCGCCCGCGGGGTGCGATGGTAAAATGACCCAGGCGGGCAAGAAGAAGAAGCGCGCCGTGAACCGCAGCATCATGCTGGCTAAGAAGATCATCATTAAGGACGGCGGGACGGTGAGGCCGGGGGCGCGGGGCGGCCCGGGGGGACGGCTGGCGGCGGCGGGGGGCCCCGGGCTCGGTGGCAGTGCCGGAGCCGGCCCCGGACGGGTAGCGTCCGGCCCGGCGGGGCTTGCTGGGCCTGCGGACCTCGGTTGCGCAGCCCCAATGGCCGTGCTCGGCAGGCCGGGCCGGGMTCCGCGGGACGATTGCCCGAGGAACACCTGTGAGCGAGCTCGGCTGCTTTGCTCCGCCCGTGAACGCAGTTTGTTCCTCGAGTGGGCCGGGTTTTGGGGCGCGGGAGCGAGTGCGGCCTCAGGCGCTGGGCCTGGGGCACGGCGGGTCGTTACGGCCGCCCGAGGTGAGCGGAGCGTGTCCGAGCCCGCCCGAGCGTGGCTCCCGTGAGCGGGGGAAGCGCGGGGCCGGCGCCGTGCGGGCAGGGCGTGGAGCGAGGCTCGGCTGCCGGCAGGGGCAGGCACCGCTGTCTCCGCGGCCAGACAGAGCGGGCCCGCCATGGGGGACAGGCGCCAGCGCCTGAGCAGTTCCGCAAAGAACGTCTGCAAGAAAGGTTTTGAGGTTCTTCCCCGTTTTGCTTCCTCGTAAATACATAAATTTCAAAAAGAAAGGAAGTTGTTAAGTTTTTTAGCTGCTGGAGCTTGGAGTTGGTTTGGATGGAGTTTTTTGGTTGTTTTGGTTTTTTGAGTTTTTTAAATATTGATAAGTGCCTTACTTCCAATGTCTCATTGCCCCTGGATTTTTTCCACTGTGTAACAAACACTGTGTAGCTTCGATGTGCTCTATTCTAAATACAGTGCCATTATTTCAAATARAGAGACATCTTGACAGACTAAATTGCTGGTGGCCCTTCAGTCCCTTCAGTTTGTCTTTTTGGAACAGTAATCGAGAGGAGACAAGGTGTCCGAGTCACTATACTTGTTCATTAAAGTGGCCAACTGGCTGGATTACTGAAGTGTTAGGAAGTAAAACAAAGTCTGGTAATGGTTGTTGGTGTTTYCCAGGATGTGTTCCTGCTGTTTGTAAAGATAGAAATGTATGAGATTACCTTGTACAAATGTTAAATGCAAGTACTTTAGGTCGAGTAGCTCAGAATAAATGTTGCTTAGGGAGCATGGTGCTTCATTATTTCTCTCTGGAGTGTAATTGATTGAGATACAGTGTGTTTCCAAGCGTCCCTAACCTCTCAACTTTTAATCCCTTTTGCCAAGAGAGGAGAAAATATGTTACCATTAACTGCATTCCGTGATACTTGTACTACGTCATTCAGTGCCTGCCACCAGTTTCAAAAGCCGAGTGCAAACTCCTGTGAGTTCTGCATTAATTTAATTTTTGGAAAACAAGGAAAAATGAGCCATAAACATTAGATGAAGCTATGTAGATTGTTGTTAGGCAGCAAAAATTTCCATTTGTAATACTTTCTGCCTTCAAAACAATGTTTGGGAATTTTTTTGTTTTAAATGCATATTTTTAAGTTACGAAGTCTGATATAAGAGTGTTCTTTATAACAAGAGCAGAAACTTCGTGCATGGATTTATTTTTTTTTATCTTTGCTAAAATGTTACATTGGCCTTCAGTGCTCAGTGTCCTCAGSTACTTCATTCATTACCCAGCGTGGTGTGTGACRTTGTGGGAAGCAGGTACCTGAAAATGGCCCCCACGTCTTCAATATCTCCCACTGGCAAACCAGCAATTAATCARGCATCTCCATGTTCACTTGCCAGTCTGATTGGTTTATTTTGGAACTGTTTGACATCAGAGAATATTGTGTGAGCCAGAATGAATGTACAGATGGTTAATGAG